>JADLZK010010573.1:0-82619 GCA_015847255.1 Hyparrhenia diplandra
ACAAACACAAGCGCGGTTTGAAATCCTAAGCAACAAAACTTAGATCGGGTGAATTTCGTGTTCTGCACACAAATATATCACATATATCCAATAGAAAGTGCTAGGAACTCAACAACAAAGTAGACTGACAAACCCTAGCTCCACAAGAATAATATGCAAGAATGTAAATAGCACGCGGGGAGACAAGGATTTTTCCGTGGTTCACCGCGTCGCCACAAAGGTTGGGTTACGCCCACGTTGTTGAGGTATCCACAAAAGGATTGGGATTCGCCACACAAGTCGCCCCTTCCCTCGTTCTCAAGTCAAGGGAGGAACCCTTGAGATGAGGGGTGATTTTCTTGATTTTTGAGTGAGGTTACAAACCTCCCAAGGCTTTCCACACGAAGGGGCAAGCTCAAGGGCGACGCCTTAGCCGCCTAGGAGCAAAGCTCAAGAGGGAAAGAACCCTAGGGTTCAGGCCAAACGTGGAACCAAATGCTCTTTTCAAGTTGGGGGAAGTAGTAGATCCGCCTCCATTCCAAGCGCTTGTCGCTTTTCCCTCAAGATTTGATGGTGGAATCGAAATCTTAGCTTGGGGGAAGGAGGAGCAACAATGGAGGAGTGAGAGAGAGCAAGAGGAGAGGTGGCTGCCGAGGTAGGAGATGAAGTGAACGGATGACCGTTGTGGGAGGGTAGGAATGGTATTTATACTGACCGGGCCCAATCTGCGGATAAGCGCGTAATCGCCAAGCACCTAACTGGGTAACCAAGACGGCCTTGCTGCACTTGCCTCATCACTTACGCTTACGCAGGGTAATGGGCTGCCGCAAAGAAAAGTGTAAAAGTGTCTCTACCTGCTCCTGTTTTGGCCGTGGAGGTGATGTTTTTGGTCGAAAGCCGGAGGTTTGACATTTAGTTCACATGTAGCCAAAGGTCCTAGGATCCCTCTTAATAGTACGGGCATGTCCTAAACTCAAGATTCAAAAACATAAATGAAATTAAACCTCCATGAGTCTAGGTTGCCATCCGCTGCACTTGAAGGTTCCATCAACCCCTACATCATCCTCTATCATCTTTGTCTCATCTCTTAGAGCAAATATATCTTGTGCATGTGACTTGAACCATTTCCACAAATATGAGTTCACCTCCATGGCTTCAAGTCACTCACACTAATGATTTGATCCCTCAACACAATATGACTCCTCATAGCTTGATTAGTTCCTCGACTAAATGCAAGTACTCTCTTCTTCACCTTAGCCATGGTACCTCGGCCCCAAGCCAACGCTTTGCCCTTCACCTTCGCTTAGTACCTCAAGCCCTTTCCTTGCTATCTTCACCTTATCAAGATACACTCAAGTCACATCATATCAAGCAACCATTGAATAACTATTTCTTCAATATTATGATCCTTGCTTGATTATCTTCTAGATATGAATGTATATCAATCAAGCTTCGGTTTTGACTCACATAGAGACATACATGGATCAACATCAATATGGTCAAGCCAATTCACACGGTTCCTTGTATCATATCTATTTTGGCTTGACACTCCAAACACTTACTTCAATCTTCTATTCATGGAAAGCAAGCCATTATAGAGACCCATCCAAGATCATCAACTCATATCTCATTTGTCGCTTGCCAAACATGCTTGCTCTCACATGATGCTATGATATCCCACAACATATAAGCCATTTCATTGATTCCATTTGCATTGTTGTCTTTTGCTTGAACTAGATTGTTTCCATAATCTTCCAATACAACAATACACAATTTTGCCTTTGCTTCAACACTATGTGAAATACCATCAAGTTTGCCTTGTTGAACCTTGGATATACTTGTTAATACACAATCCACAAGTATATGCAATAGACTTAGTTTCCTCGCTCAACACTTAGCAAACTTATTAGACCTTTTAATTATGTTGTCATTCAATTCACCAAAACCCACAAAAGGGCTAGATGCACTTTCAATCTCCCCTTTTTTGGTGATTGATGACAACACAATTAAAGCTACAAGAGATTGATAAACATTGAGATTTTGAATCCTTTGATATAGCGAAGCTCCCCCTAAATGTGTGCATTGAAGGAATTCAAATTTTGGCCTCAAATGCCAAATGCACATATTTAAGATGAAGTGTGGGAACTCTCCTATATCTTAGCATCCATGGGGTGCAAGGTGTCACATGATAACCGTGATGCTCATGACATGTCATGCACTCAGAAAATAAACAATCCACCATACAAGGCATGAAAGTCACACACTAGCATAAATTGTCCTTAGAGAGCAAAAATTTAAACTATCTTCTTGCACACAAAGACACAAATTTTGAAAAATCTTACATGCCTCTCCTTACCCCCCTTTACAACAACATATCAATCTCACTTTAATATTTCTCCCCCTTTGGCATTAATCTCTAAAAAAATCTCTCCACCAAAAGGAAGAAATATGATGGTAGACAAGTGAGACCAAAAAGTAGGCAAAGGTTTAGTATATAGGATTTCTCTCCTAAGTTTCTTATCAAACAAAGTATGCAACACTTTAAGCCAAGATTCTTGAGAAGTTAGTATATTTAGCTCATACCTCACTACTTATGACAGTTTGAACATGAGACTAACTCACGCCAACACCGCAAGAGGTATGAACCAAATATCTAAAGAAATCTCTAATCGCCACCATAAGAACAAACTCATGATGTGACTCAAAATATTACATACACATGCACACACTAGCATGTAAGGGCCTAGATGCACAAAGGTAGTACAAAAGTTTATGGAGTAATATACCTTGTTCTAAGCCTCACAATCTCCACCAAGAAGATGACTTCAATATTTGAATTTAATGCTTTGATGGGAATAGTAATTCTTTCTACAAGATAATTTCATTTGTGCCCATCTCTCATCATCATCATCTTCAAGGAGATAACCCAAGCTTGTGCTTCATTTCAAGTGAAAGTACATTGCTAACTCTTGTTGTCATATTGAGATACCAGCCGAAGACATATTTCTTGATATATCAAGTTGAAAGATTATCCATCTATACCAATTGAAATATGATCTTCACAATTTTGACATCACTTGAAGAGTCTTCATATGGCTTTATGGAAGGTTTGCAATGTTTTGTTGTCAACAAGATAGCCCGGGGCCATAGGATCAGTATATATACACCCACAACCAAAACTAGTCATTAGAGTTCACAAACCAAATTGTCAGAATCAGGTACAGCGCGTAATCTTTGCCGCCCTTATGCGCAACGCCGCAGCTCACGTAAACAAACCACAGTCACCTCACCGAAAATGCCATAACTTTTCACTCGAACTCCGATTTCAAAGTGATCTTAGACTTTCTCCGAAAGCTTATTTCGAGCTATCCATACCAACCAATGGCAAGCCCAAAGATCAACAAGTTCAAGTGTTGTTCTATTGAAAGTATCTTCACAAGTTGATGCCAATTGGAATGATTGCTCATATTCTCATAGTATCACCTAGATAATGCTCATAAAGACAAGAGATAGCATTAAATTGCACAAGCTAGAGTTTCACAACAAGTGACTTTGGATGTGGACGGCATGGTGAGTCACTAATTGTAAAACCTCATAACATAGACTAAATTCCCCTTGTTGATAGTGCATACATATATATGTGGAAGGCAAGAACATATGCACTTTTGGTCAATTAAGTCCAAATAAGGGAATTTAAGCTATATTATGGAGAGTAGCTACTAAAGAGGTAAAAATGCAATCCAAATGAATATGAGGGATAACTTTACCAATTTGGATTGAATTAAGGTAGCATACCCAGGAGAAACTCATTCTCACCATGAGACTACACAAATCACTAGAAGAAAAGGTTAGTCTCAAAAGACACAAGGCATAGGATGGGCTCCCCCTCAATATGTGCATCAAGTACTTGAATTACTTGAGTCAAGAGGAGTTCATCCTATATCTTGGTCAAGGCACAATAAATCTGCAATGATTGAAATTATGCCAAGAGAACATACCACCACCAAGGTAGATAGGTCACCACATTGATATGACCATTATGAGTGAGATTTCAAATGATTTAGATAGCCATAGTTCTCACTTGATGAAATGTGGTGAATTAGAGCACTCATGGTCATCCAAGCTCCATATATTAGATCCCTAGTTCTTTCTTTACCTAAAGCAGCCCACATAGAGAGCAAAAAGGTAAAATTCATGAACTTTGCAAAATATGAACTAGGAGTTATCACTCTTTGTAGACCGGATCCTGGGTGATCAATGAGATGGATGAAGAGCACTTGATGAGCTCGAGAGAAGAAATAGCAATGAAAGTCCACTCTTTAATTATTTTCTCCAACTCTTTCAGATCTAGTTCCACTAGAGGATTGGGGCATTCAACATTTCAACCGGGAGCACTTGGTTTATAAAGACCGAGACCACCTAGAATAATTGTGATGCACTCAAATTATCCAAAGGAACTATCTATCCTCCTTTTCCATGTGAGGGACTGCACATCATACACTTGAAGGAAACCAATAGTCACACAAGATTTAGGCCAAGCTCCCCCCTAAATTTGTGCATACAAGAGTACACAAAGTCCACTTGAGCATACTAACAATTTGAGGTCAAGGGAGAGGTTAGCACTATATTCCAACCGGTTTCAAACTCCTTCAAGCCGCTAACACCCAATAGCTTCACTGTTTACTTCTTGATCCAACTTGTTGTAGTTACTTGTTGCCGCTTGTATTCGACCGCAACTTATTTGGACCCTTATGTGATTAGGGGCCTCCCCTACATCCATGCCCGATTCTATAGTGGGACGCGGCACTCGCCGCTGATTGGGGTGCTTGCCTCCCCAAGGCCACTTGTCCAGTCAAGTCAACATGAGTTTTTCACTTTCATAAAAACTCTTTTAGATCAAACTGAAGCTTCATAATTGCGATGAATCTTTCATGACCAGCTAGAGAGCCAATGAACCTTGTTGATGCAATGCAATTCAATTCCATTGAAACAGTTTTTTCAGATTCTCGTCATCGCCGGGAGGAAACTTCATATCTCTCAGACCACTAGCTCAATATGCATGAAATTTGGTAGAGATGTTCATCTATGAGTCCTCTAACTTCTCTAAAAAGTTTCAGCCCATTTGTACTTCATTTGATCAGTCAAAACATTATTCTACCAATATTGCTCAAGACTGAAACTGCACTGTTGAAGCTGACATAAATCAACTCAAAACTGATTTTCTTCCAAATAAATCTTCATGTCAATTGTTCAGCAACAAGTACTATACATGTATATCATGCTCACAAAGTTTTAGGTCAACTCATCAGTGTTTGATCTTTGAAACTCATGCTTGAAGACAGCCAACTCAAAATTCTGAATTTCTGGACAGATTTGATGATTCACTTCATTGCTCTTCTTCTTGTCCAATCTTGAGGTGAATTTGGTTGAGAATACTCACAAGATGTTATATCCATTCAGCCCTCTTATCAAAAGTTGCAATCTTGTGAATTTCTCCAATTTAGCTCATCCAATTTCAACCTCAAACTTGATTTTGCCTAATCTCAGATTTTTGATCTCGTTGGCCTCTAGCAAAACTCATCTTTCTTTTTAGGTGAAGAGTAACCTTCAAGCTTGTGATATATGCAATTTGATAAGCACAACCTCCTATGAATTTTCTCGTGAATAAGCTCAAACACAAGAGGTCATTAGTAACACAAGCACTAGCTTCTCATTTAGTAACCCTTTATATGTGTGGAATGCAAGTAGGTCACTAAATAGAGAAACCTCATAAAATGGACTAAATCTCCCTTAAAGGCTCATGCATATTCTTTTGAGTGGAATGGAGATGTGAATATGCATGGTTGGTCATTTAAGTCCAAAGGGCAGATTTAAGCCATATTATGGTGAGTGGCTAACATAGACACATCAACTCCAAATCAACTAGAGAGAGAACACTTCACATGGTTTTGGATTGATTGCCTTCATATGATAGCACACTCCATTTGAGGAACACATTCTCAAATAGTGAGACTACAAAAATCACTTAGAGAAAAGATTAGTCTCACAACTCTAGTCATAGAGTAAATTCCCTTTTGATAAGTGCTCTAAGTATTTGAATTTCTCACATAGCACTTTATTCATTTAAGAACTTGGGATTTTCGCTCTATGTCTAGGTCATGGCAACAATAGAATAATTAAAATGAAATATGCATGCCAAGAGATACTCACAACCATGTGTACTATGTAGATGCCCATAATATGAAAATGAGAATTTGGCAATCTACCATATGACAAGATTCCATGAAGTAGAAAGTTCTTGAGTTGTGAGTGATCAATGCCTTTGCTTTACTTGAGCATGATTCTTCATTCTTGGCCTTCTTCAGATTTACTTATATTTCTCAATGTGAAAAACCAAGATTCCAAATCCTTCAAACCAACTCATTGTATGTATGAATGAAGAAAAACTTTCTTCAACTTGAGATTCTTGATTTGAAGTCCAATGGAAGAAGCTCAAGTCATCTAAGTGGCTACACAAGACACAAAGGAGTAAAATTTGAACATAACTTGCACTTGAGATTTGGTTGTCACCACCCTTCTTGAAAGTAATGAATGAGACAATATCTTCATCTTCACTTTGCTCATATGAAAGTTGTAGGCTTTGTCCTTGAATTGAAGTGGAATCGGGCTTTGCCGTTTCACAGCGGGCATCGCCGCCGCTCAGCGCGGCACTGCCGCCTGTAATGTTGCAAAGAGAGGTCTGCGGATGCACTACATCGTAGCTGTCGCCGAATTTGGTGCAGCAACAACTTGAGGATCCTCCACTTCATTTGGTGAGATCATTCAACCATTTAAGCTTCCTTAAGTGTCAACTCTCCACCATTATCAAGATTTGATCAATTCACTGAAAATGGATCACTTCACAAAAAAACAGACCACTTCAATGAAAATCGAAAGCAAGTGGAAGAACCATTCATAACTTTTGATTCCCAAATGCTATGAAGGTCAATGAGCACTTGTTGGAAAGCTTATGAGGTCTAGTTTGCAATGCCACCAGTGGTGATCTGTTTGCAAACTCCATTTTGGCTGCAAACCACTTTTTGGTACAGACTGATCAGAAATGTCCGTATCTGTCAGAAGGTCAACTTCAAGTGCAAAACTGTATCAATCTACAATATTCCTTGGTACATGCTGCACATGGTATGAAAGCTCATCAAGTTAACTTTCAAACCCAACAAACGGATTGTCATTTGCATTTCCCAAGATGGAGTTATGACCAGATCAATACAGACTGCACAGAGGACCAATCAAGCAACACAAGGTGGTTCTTCCATACCTATAACATGAATAAGATCTTGCTCTACTAGAGAGCCATTAAAAGCATCATATGGCAAATGATTCATTTAAACTAAAAGCACTCTAGCCACTCCTAATAATTCACAAACACACAAATATTTGTGAACTACTAGAGACTACACAAGTCAAATGGCTAGCTAAGAAGGGTTAGGTACTAGTTACCGAGGTGAATATGAAGTTTGAGATATTTCCATTGATTCATCTTCGGGTCAACCATATAAGAGAATATAATATGAATTGATTGATAGCTTTGAGTGAATATTTTCAATTAGCTTGCTCAAGCACCTCGAAGCTTCATATCACCTCCAAGTACCTACAACACTCATCAAGCACAACTTGGTGGTACCCAAACTAAGTTGGGTCCATCAAGGTTAGTCATAAGAGACTTAGGCACCCAAATGGCCTTTGTGCTAGCACGTGGCAGAACCAATCACCTTTCTAGCACAAGTGTCATTTTTGGGTATCCTAAGCATATTTGAATTAATTGACAAGTTGAGCTTAGGAGTGTTACCCATGGGACAATCCTTACTTAAATGTCCCTTTCCTCTACATGAGTAGCATAGGCGGCTCTTGTTCTTGTTAGCCTTCTCTTTTTGCATTTTTCTTGCTACCTTGTTGATGAGCTTCTTTCTTGATGATGACAAGCCTTCACTTTTCTTGTTTGGACATGATGCAATCTCATGACCCTTCTCATTGCATCCATAGCACTTCCTCTTGTTATTTCTTGTCTTGCTCTTTGGAAGTGTGACTTGGTCATCAACCTTGGTGGAACACATAGAGACATTGTGTTCCATGTTGGAGTACTTGACATGAGCCATCTTCTTCCTCTTTTTGGATCTTGCTCATGCCCCTCCTTTCTTTCCTCAAGATGCAGTCTTTAACATAGTGACCCTCTTTCTTGCACTTGAAGCAAGTGATGAGAGTCTTCTTTGATTGTTGTTGCACCTTGGTGACCTTTGGGGACATTCTTGATCTTCTTAGGGTGCGGCGCCGCTTCTTGGGTGCGGCTGCGCTTGCCTAGATCTGTCTGTTGCCTGAAATGCTACATTTTGGACAAAGATGCACTTCTTCAAATGTCCCCTTCACTTTGCTTTTTGTTGGACTTGTGACCTTTTGTGTGGGGCTTGCTGCATGCATCGGTTGATCCCTTTTCAAGCTTCTTCACCATGTCTTCACGGTTATCTTGAGAAGGTTGAGCATTGCATTTCCCTTTAATAGAATCACGCGTCCTTCTTAGCCTTTCAACCTCTTCCTTGAGCTCTTCATTTTCTTTTTTAGTGATAGAATCATCACAAGTTTCTATAAGTACTTGCTCATTGGAAGGTTGTCTTGCATTTGTATTGGCTTCTTTTATGTGTCCAAGCTCATCATTGGCCATTCCTTTGAGCCTAGCAATCTCCTTTCTCATAGCTTCCATATCAACAAGGTTAGTGGCATAGACATTCAAATCAAGATTAAAGCATTTTCCACAACCTTGACTAGTGGAGGGAGTAGAGGTGTCCTTTGCATTAGAGGGCTGTGAGGTGCTCTCCCTAAGATGACTATGTTGCAACTCAATCTCCTTGTGCTTTTCAACTAAGACACAATACTTATCATTGAGTGCAACATTAGCCTTAGTTGTGAGAATGTTCTCTTTGCTCTTGACCAAAGCCTTGTGCAAAGAGTCCACCTCACTTCTCTTTAATGCAAGAGCTTCCTTATTAGCAACATACAACCTTTCAAGCTTGTCAAGTTGTTCATCTCTAGTTGCTAAATCAGCTTGGGTACTCTCTAAATCCACCATTAGTTGAGAAAGAAAGACTCTAGTTTTAGGATCTAGGTTCTTGATGAGTGTAGCATACTCTTCATCATCGCTAGATTCACTATCACTAGAGCTATCACTAAGATCACTACTAGAGATTTCACTAGGAGGTGGAGGAGGTTTGGCTTTTGATTTTACCTTCTCATTTTTTGCCATGAGGCACACATGAGATGTGGCATAGAGAGTTGTGCCTCTAGGTGAGGTGGATTCATCATTTGGCCTCCACCGATCACAAGCTTCTTCTTCCTTCAAAATGTTAGTCTCACAAGAACTAGAGGAAGTAGAAGTACCACATGTAAAAATATTGTTCTCACCAACCATTTCATTACCATCCATTAAGTCATGTGTTGGTGAGGAAGTGGATGGCATGATCAATTATGCCCTTTGGGGAGAATCACTTGAGGCTCATCATGTGTCGGTGAAGTTGAGCACTCCTCAAGTGGTTCCTCCAATGAGAGGTTGCTCTCATCACATTTGGACTTGCCATATCTTTTCTTTGAGTGCGGTCCAAATGAGGTGAGCATCATCAAGAGGTTCACCATCTCCAAAAACGACGGCATCTAATACATCTTCACTCAAAGCACTAAACAAAATGTTTGCAGTTTTGAGCATTGTATTGTAAGCATTTCACTTCCTCTCTAGATAGATATTTTAAATCATCACTAGGAGGTGAAATGCTCACATTTACAATCTGCTCTACATGAGGACCAATGGCCCTAAAAATATCAAAGTACAAGAGACCAAGATGCATAGTTTGAGCCATCGAAAAGTAAAAGTTCTAGAGATACCTCCTCACTTGTCCACATCTTTCTCTCAAAGCGGTTAAGCCCGAAATTGAGAGCCTAGCTTTTGATACCACTTGTAAGGACCTTGATGTCGCCTAGAGGCCTAGAGGGGGGGTGAATAGGCCTATACCTTAAAATCGACCTGTCAAAACTTCCTGCATCGTCAAGACACAATAGGCGCGGCACGCTGCCGGCGTCAAGAGAGGCTTCTTGCCCGCGTGAACCGACCAATGGATGGACAGTAGATAGAGAGACACTTCTTCGGCAAAGGCGGCGCGGCACTGCCTCGCCTTGCGCGGCACTGCTCGTCTGCGTGGGTAATCGCCCGCTGGCGCACCTTTGTAATCGCTGGCGCATAAACACAAAATCAGCTTTGAAATCTAAGCAATAAAACTTAGATCCGGGTGAATTTCCTAGGTTCCGCACACAAATATATCACATATATCCAATAGAAAGTGCTAGGAACTCAACAACAAAGTAGATCGGGACAAACCCTAGCTCACAAGAATAATATGCAAGAATGTAAATAGCACGCCGCGGAGACAAGGATTTTTCCCGTGGTTCACCGTCGCCACAAAGGCCGGGTTACGCCCACGTTGTTGAGGTATCCACAAAAGGATTGGGATTCGCCACACAAGTCGTCCCTTCCCTCGTTTCTCAAGTCAAGGGAGGAACCCTTGAGATGAGGGGTGATTTTCTTGATTTTGAGTGAGGTTACAAACCTCCCAAGGCTACCACACGAAGAGGCAAGCTCAAGGGCGACGCCTAGCCGTCTAGGAGCAAGCTCCAAGAGGAAAGAACCCTAGGGTTCCGCCAAACGTGAACCAAATGCTCTTTCAAGTTGGGGAAGTAGTAGATCCGCCTCCACAAGCGTTTTTGTCGCTTTTCCCTCAAGATTTGATGGTGGAATCGAAATCTTGGCTTGGGGAAGGAGGAGCAACAATGGAGGAGTGAGAGAGAGCAAGAGGTCTGTTTTCAAGTTGCCGTCGCGAGGTAGGAGATGAAGTGAGCCGATGACCGTTGTGGGAGGGGTAGGAATGGTATTTATACTGACCGGGCCCAACGGCCGGATTAAGTGCGGCATCGCCGCATTTAACACGCGGTAATTGCCGCGCGCGCTGCATCGCTGCACTTACGCCGCTACATCGCCGCGCCTAGAACAAAGAAAGTGTAAAAAGTGTCTCGGTATCTTTTTTGGCCGTGTGAGGTGATGTTTTTGGTCGAAATTTGGAGGTTTGAGCATTTAGTTCACATGTAGCCAAAGGTCCTAGGATCCCTCTTAATAGTACTGCATGTCCTAAACTCAAGATTCAAAACATAAATGAAATTAAACCTCCATGAGTCTAGGTTGCCATCCGTTGCACTTGAAGGTTCCATCAACCTCGTACATCATCCTCTATCATCTTTGTCTCATCTCTTAGAGCAAATATATCTTGTGCATGTGACTTGAACCATTTCCACAAATATGAGTTCACCTCCATGGCTTCAAGTCACTCACACTAATGATTTGATCCTCAACACAATATGACTCCTCATAGCTTGATTAGTTCCTCGACTAAATGCAAGTACTCTCTTCTTCACCTTAGCCATGGTACCTCGGCCCCAAGCCAACGCTTGCCCTTCACCTTCGCTTAGTACCTCGAAGCCCCTTTCCTTGCTATCTTCACCTTATCAAGATACACTCAAGTCACATCATATCAAGCAACCATTGAATAACTATTTCTTCAATATTATGATCCTTGCTTGATTATCTTCTAGATATGAATGTATATCAATCAAGCTTCGGTTTGACTCACATAGAGACATACATGGATCAACATCAATATGGTCAAGCCAATTCACGGTTCCTTGTATCATATCTATTTTGGCTTGACACTCCAAACACTTACTTCAATCTTCTATTCATGGAAAGCAAGCCATTATAGAGACCGATCCAAGATCATCAACTCATATCTCATTTGTCGCTTGCCAAACATGCTTGCTCTCACATGATGCTATGATATCCCACAACATATAAGCCATTTCATTGATTCCATTTGCATTGTTGTCTTTTGCTTGAACTAGATTGTTTCCATAATCTTCCAATACAACAATACACAATTTTGCCTTTGCTTCAACACTATGTGAAATACCATCAAGTTTGCCTTGTTGAACCTTGGATATACTTGTTAATACACAATTCACAAGTATATGCAATAGACTTAGTTTCTGCTCAACACTTAGCAAACTTATTAGACCTTTAATTATGTTGTCATTCAATTCACCAAAACCCACAAAAGGGCTAGATGCACTTTCACTTTTGTCTTTAATGCAAAATATGCATAGCAAAATATCGAACTATAGGGAGTATCTTTCTTAATCATCTTTTCTTCTTCATATCAAGTTGAATTTATCTTATATTTCTCCCCTCAATGTGGCATAAACTTTTCTACCACAATTCGAAACTATTCTTCTTGTGAAGGAGGAAATTTGAATTCATATGGGAGTACTTTTTCCTCGTTTCACTTCAAGAACTTAGCAAAGTCCTCTATTATCGATACTTTTTTGCAAGTCATGCTCGCAAAATTTTCTTTTCGGAGGTTCATTCATAACTCTCTTTTCTTTCTCTTTTACGCTCATGAAGTGCTTAATATCTATGACACAATATTAGTGCTCAAACAATTCTGGGATAGCATAAAAGCTACTCATACTTCTTCTCGCTATGCGAGACACATCACAACATGAGTCATCATAAATTCTCCCGCCATGCGGGATAGGCACTATGCTAACTTTACCTTGCTATGCAAGATAAGCATTGTGCCATCTTTGCCCCGCCATGCGTGTATTATCTTAATCTTTTTTCCCGCCATGCGGAATAATTCCCTCGAAGGGACATCATTGCCAGGGATTGGCTCATAATCGATCATCAAATTGTAAATAAACCGAATACTTTCAGTAACATACATGCTTAATTCAACGTTGGTCAAATTAAACATGAATGTGATCTTTACAACTCTTATCATAACAAATGTAAACTCAAAACACATTCTTTTCATTGATAATGCATGAAAACATTTCTCAAAACAAAACTATAATATCAACTTTGACGCCACTGGCGCCACCGATTCATTGCTTTATCATTTCTTGAATTAATATCCAAGAATTCTTTTTCTTTTTCGAGTCACAAGTGACCAACTCATTTTCTTTTCTGCCTTCAAGAGCAAAACATGAAGATCTTTCTCTCAAAAAACATTCAACAATAATTAATCAATAGTAATGAGCATGAAATAACCCTACGTTGGTGCAGGTTAAAACATGCACACTAGACTTTAAAATCTTTAAGTTCTATTCATCATTCTTTGTACATTAATTCCACATCACCAGTTGGGCGTAAATAGAATCAAGGTATGAACACTCGTTGACCTTAAAGGCAAATAACTCATTATTCTATGTTAATTCCACATCACCGTTGGGCAGAAATGGAATAACTACTCGAAAAGATCAATTTCATTGCAGCGGAAACATGAAGAATAATTTTCTTTTATCTCGTATCTATTCTCTCTAAATAATTGGTCACTCTCTTTAAACATAAACTCTTTAAATTACAATCTTATATTATCAACGTTGATCGTAAAATAACAATACCATAATTATCTTTAAGGAAATATCTTTGTTTACTCAAATATCTTTCATCTCCTCTCAGACAGAGAATAAACAAAATCTCAATTATTTGAATAAACTTAATTTCTCTTCAAATAATTTCTATTAAATTCTCCTGCTGGTTCGAATTTAATAAATTCTCTATTGACTTGAAAAATAAATTCTCCCTGGTTCGAATTTATAAAACAAGACAAGCAATAAATTCTATTTTCTTTTTCTTTGCGGCGGAAACTTTAATCTTTTCATAATCTATTTTTCCGAAACATATAAATATCTTGATCTTGTTTTTAAATGCAAATAAGTCGTTGGACCAAAAATTTGCCCGTAATTTCTATCAATTTTCTCGTTATTCAAATGCATCAAAATGATTCACATATATAGTTTACGGAAAAATAATGAAAAAGGTTCTTGTTCACGCCAGGTGAGGGCAAAACATCTAGCCCGGTAGTGAATTCGGCCCAGGAACTGCCTATATATCAAGATTCTTGTACGGCGCCTCCGCTTGGGCCAAATTCGCCTAATCTGTCTTTGGCCGTCGATCTCTTGTCGGCCCGATCCAACGGTGCAGCATCCATTTCGGAGGAACAAAACCCAATCGTTGCTCCCCCAGAACCCTAGCCTCCATTTCGTTTCTCCCAGCCTTTCTCCCACCATCGAAACCGACGGCGGCGCGGCATGGGGTGGCTCCGCGGGGCCAAGCGTCAGGTGGGAGCTTCGCCGGCGGCGCCTCTCGGCCCGAGGCTCCCCCGGCCTCTCTGTTTTTCTTCCTCCATACCCCGTGCTCCTCACCAACCAGCCCGGACAAGCCGACGCCGGAGGGAAACACGCGAGATGGCGGTTATGGCCCGCCGCCATGAGCCTCGCCCGGCCCAAAGTGGTTCAACCCGCTGAGCCCATTGGTATGAGCCCGTTGGTAACGAGGGCGAGCTGCGAAGAACTGCCCCGCAAGTCCTGAGGCTGGCGCTCGCGATCTGCTGCACACGCATCCTGAGAGGCCGGAGATCTTGCTGACGACGTTCCGGCGGGGTCACCAGAGTGACGACCACGTACGGCGCTGTTGACGAGGAAGTAGCAGCAGATGTCGGAGCCAGCACATGAGTTTGCGATACACCGTGCACCGTGCATGCATGCACCCAGCACACGGACCCAAATTTCTGGTGTGCTATCTATGCTATCCATGGATTAGATTAGATTACGCTAAAGCACATCACCTAGCTACTAGAAAAGCTACTGGTAGTGAGCATGCATGCCGGCATGCTTGTACAAGACACTGCATATGTGACCCCGGGGTAGTAGGCTAGTAGCTAGATCGTGTACTAAAATGGATGGATCGAGAGATAGGACTGCTACGAACCGACTAATGTGTGACCGCGCCGCTAGCCATGCCGCCATATCGCCGTCAAGAGGAGTGGACGACGTCACGACATGATCCTCTGCCGTTCGTTGGAACAGCACAAGCTACGCCTAGGACGCCTACACCCCGCCGGTGGCTGACTGCAATTGCTCTCAAACCTGCAAGTGCAGTGGTGTGCTTGTGCTGAAGGGGCGTGGGAGGGGCCTCACCACTTTCAGTTCATTTTGCGGGTCATGTGGGTTTTGTGGGTAAGTTTGTTATGTCCGCGGAACGCTTGTCCGCAAAACTCCAAATGACGCGGGGTTGAAGGCATTGGAAAGCTAACTCGACAAGCTTTTAGACCATGTATAATATACACCACGAAATCTTGTACAATGGTACAGTTTTGCACACGAACTTCAGCTTCATGAAATAGCCGATTCTAGGAACAGCCTTCACTAATATAGGCGTATCTTTATAATGAAAAACTCCAATGATGCCGATTCTGGTGCCAATGGAAACTAGACTTCAATAGCTTTCCAAAAAGTCCTCATTTGCCTTCAAAGCTTTTGTGAGTCAAAAGTTATGGCTGTTTCTTTGCAATAGTCTATTTTTGGGATTTAGCCGATTTTCGGGATTTAGTCGATTCTTCGGAATTTTGCCGATTCTTCAGGATTTTGCCGATTTTTGGAGAATTTGTCAATCCCGATGTCCTTCTTAAGTGAACCTAAGCAATGTTAACATGCACGACTTAGGCAACATAAAATTCTCATTAGTTTATAATTGAAATTCATAAAGTATCGCGTGCACCTCTTGTTTTATTTTCTTGGCTCAGCTACGGGTGATTGGTCCAATAGGGTTGTCACAAAGACAGGGACCAGCCCGCCCCGGAGGGGCTAGGAGCAGCCCAATCGGCCAGGCCGGGAGAGGGGGCTGGGTGTTGACGGTGGATAGCGTCAACTTCTTACCATAAATAAATAGAACAAATAAGAATAAAACACTAGAATGTAGGGTTTATACTAATGAATTCCATGAGTTTTGTTGCATATCCAGTTTTGCAGGATAATTCTAGAAAAGAGAAGAAAAGAGGAGAAATAGAGAAACAGAAGAAAAGGACTGAAACAAGACGATTAGTATAAATTTCAGGGACCTAATAGACAAAAAGAAGACAGCTCACACAAGCCGGGGCCCACTGTCACAGGTGTGGGGGCGGCCTCCCCTGAGGAGACATGTGTCCTGCTTCTAGAACCTTCTCACAACCGACCTAAGGAGTAGATCTAAACCGTCCAATCAAGTCGGTTTGATCCAAGGGCTACGATTTATCCCACCGGCTTATATAAGCAAGGGCAGAGGGACCCCCTGAAATGCTAATTCATTATTCATCTCATCTCATTGATTAGAGAGGGGTCCGAATGTAAGGAACTCTCTCTCTTCAATGAAGAGATCTAGGACTAGACTTTTCAATGTAATAGATTAGATCTAGTTGAGAGTTAGGGAGAGCGGAGCTGCGCTCCGATTCTGGAGAGTCTTCAGAGTTTTGGTATGTCTTTGTATCTTCACTCTACAAGACTTATGCTTTAATATATATTTATCTTCTCTATTTACTTTTATGCCTTTCATTTATATATATGGTTAGTTTAGTTATTACACACTTTGGCATAGGATCTCCGCTCGCTTCGAGTGCTCTAGTTATTCATGGTAGCTAGAGTAGAAATCGCTAGTGTAGACTTGGTGTCTATTCTATAGGTTACCTGAGTTTGCACCCAATCCCTACAGATAGTTGTGGTAGCCCCAAGTGGTGATAGCCCTGATGGCCGACGTATTCCACCATGTCGGGTTGGTGTTTGTAGGACTTTAGTCAGAGCTTCCTAGCCCCCTTCTTACCCCTTTTTGTGGCTAGTGTTCTGATGTCCCGGAGTGCTATTGTATGATTTCTATATTTATCCATACTTTAGTTACCATAGAACCCAAGTGATAGAGAAGTGTTTAGGAACCTTGGTCTCTCCCATTGTCCTCTTAATTAGCTAAGCTATTCATTTATCTTATAGTTCTTTTAGTCATGTTATTAGATTTCTATTATGCTTTATCATTCATAATATTATTTATATTTATCATTTATCACTTACCCCTTTTTAGTCTAGTTGGTTTGCTAAGTTAGTAGATATATGATTATGAGTTATTAGATTCTTTAACCAAAGCTTCCCTGTGGATACGATGCCCTAGAATACTCCTAGGGAAAAGCTACAATGGTGTTCTATGCGCTTGTAGAATCCTTCTTATTCTTTTAGCACTTAACAAACATCAACAGTGGGCACGCGCGCCTAGGCTGCCGCCGCCGCCGTCACCCTGCCATCCGCGTCATCATCGTTCCCAATTAGGATTAGGACTTTTTGTGTGAAGGGGATATTTCACTCTATAAGGAAATCTCCTATTAGAAAAAGAATAAGAGTTTGCTTATAAAAGGTATTCCGGAATATAAGGAAACCTTTAGAGATTGCTTGAGATACAAGTCCCATAGGAGGGCTATATAAACAAGGAGGATGTAATCTTTTAGGGACAAGCAAATAAAGAAAATATTCCCGCTCTTGCTCCCCTGCCCCTACCGCCGCCGCCGCCTCCCCGCCGCGCGCGCGTGCGCCCGGCCCTAGGGCAGCGCGCGACCCCCCCGCCCCGCCGCCGCGCCGCCGCCGGTGCGCCGCCGGCACCGTCATTGCTGCCCCTCCCCAAGGCGGCTGTGACACGTGGTATCCGGAGACGGGGGCGATTCCCACCACCGATGGCTTCCGCGATGCACGACTTCTTCATGGCCCTCAAAGCGTCCCCTCGACGACAATTCGAGAAGATTGACCGCCGCCGACGAGATTGAAGCCCGTCTCCACCGCATGTAGAACAACCACGCCCAACACCAAGATCCTCCTCCCACCACTCCGCCCAACGACGACAAAGGACAGCCCGGCCATGGCCGCGCCCGCCGTTGGCCAGGGGGCGCCCAGGCACCACCATGGGCGCCGCCCCTTGTCCCCCGATGACGCCACCGACGACGACACCGGCCTCGCCATCCTCCAGCCGGAGGAGGACAACAGCGCGGAGGAGGCACACGTGGTGCCGCCTGCGGTTCCCCAGCCGCAGATCGTCGGTCCCCCTACCCCTCGTACTCCGCCGGTGACCCTGCTACCTCCACAATTTGCGGTACGCCTGGAGGTACCGACTTATGACGGCACTGACGACCCCAACCTCTAGATTAGCAAGATGGAGATGCTCTTCGAGATATAGAAGGACCTCGACCCAGAGTTCCATGCCCGGTATGCTCCTTTCCATCTGACAGGTGCCGTAGAGCTCTGGTTCAACAGACTATCCAGGAGGAGACCGTTGGTGGAGTGGGACGTCTTTACGCGCTACCTCAGGCGCGACTTCGGGCCACTCATCGACAACAACACGAGGGGTGATCTGGCACCCCCACGACAGGATGGCGACCTGAACGACTACATCGACACCTTCGAGGCCTATGCTATACGCATGGACCTCCCGAGCTCGCTCCACCGCGTACACCTCTTCGTCAGCGGGCTCCGCACTCCTCTCCGAGAAGCTCTTCAGTGGGAGGAACCACGCACGATGCACGAGGCCATCAGCCTCGCGCGCGCCCGACGGCGCTCAGGCCCAACCCCGCCACACTTTTTTGTGGCCAGCGGCGGCGTCGACGACAACAACGGCGACGACATCGACGACGACCCCGCCGGAGGCCAGGGCGCCCAGGCAGCCGCACCTAGCCCCGACCATGGACACCATCGATGACAAGGTGGCACTCAACCTCCTCACCGAGCTACGTCTGGGAACCACGACGAACCAGGAGCTCACAATCATGGCAGCTGCCATCGAGTTCCAGGCGACAGCACCAGAGTGGACCATGTACAATGGCATCGTGAGGTACTTCCATCGCTACTATGTTCCGGCAGCCTCGACTCTGCTACAGGACCTCCTACTGCAGCAAGGAGTTCCCCTACACGGTCTGGCAGTGGGCTTCCACCTTCCGACGACAGAACCAGCTCAGCAGGCCTTTCCAGCAAGCATCCTGCTCATGGGGGTGCGCCCGCACGTCAAGTTGGACGACGTCACGGTGCTCCTCTTCGACAACAACGGGCAGGAGTTCATCCACGTCGACAATGTGACTGTCGACTCCCCGGATGCCAGAACCACCCAGATCGGGCTGATTGTGCAGACCACCAGCGACCTTCTCTATGGCCGCTTACTGCGCTTCACCTCGACACCGGTTTCGTCGACCCGTCACGTCTTTTGCAGGCAGATACACGCCCAGGTACATGTCCCCATAGTCTACTCCATCCCAAGACCACCAGTCCCCTAGCAGACGCTCCACCTGACAGGCGTCATGAGTGGCGCCATAATGGAAGCAGCACGGGTCGCGAGGCCGTTTGTGCGCCCCCCCATTCCGTTACAACTTCAGCATCTACTTCGGCGACTTCAATTTTGACTTCGCTTTCGACGATGACGCCTTCATCATCAACGAGTTCCATGACAGGATGGGTCAACTCCAGCTCCGCTACGGCCCAGACGTCACACCATCGCCCATCGCCATAGCCTTTGCGTCCAACTGGTGGGTTGGCCGTCGCGTGGATGCGTCGCCTCGTCGAGCGATGGGGAGATGTCACAAAGACAGACCAGCCCCGCCCGGAGGGGGCAAGGAGCGCCCAACCGCCCAGCCGCCCAAGAAGGGGGTGGGCGCGCGCCCAGGCTGCCACCGCCGCTGTCACCCCCGCCATCCGCGTCATCATCGTTCCCAATTAGGATTAGGACTTTTTGTGTGAAGGGGATATTCCACTCTATAAGGAAATCTCCTATCGGGGAAAAGAATAAGAGTTTGCTTGTAAAAAAAGGTATTAGGAATATAAGGAAACCTTTAGAGATTGCTTGAGATACAAGTCCCATAGGAGGGCTATATAAACAAGGAGGATGTAATCTTTTAGGGACAAGCAAATAAAGAAAATATTCCCGCTCTTGCTCCCTGCCCATACCACCACCGCCGCCTCCCCGCCCGCGCCCCTGCCCTAGGGCAGCGCCGCCGCCCCGCCGCCCCGCCCGCCACCACCCGGTGCGTCGCCGCCACCGTCATCGCCGCCCCTCCCCAAGGCGGCTGTGACAAGGGTTCTTGAGAGGTGTAGAGGTCGGTGATGTAGCCGGTGTGCTCGACGAGGTCGGTGAGCTTGCGAAGACAAATTTATTTTACTTGTGTAAAAATAAAAGCAGTAGAAAAGGCAGAGGCAAGCAACGGTACAGACGTCGTTGCTTTCTCTAGGTATCGGGCAATAAGCCAACAAGTCCTCGTGGAATTAACGGATCTGCCAGCACATATGCGATGTTACAAGTGTTGAATTTCAATTTTTTTTAGAATTTACACGGTACAACCTAGACGTTTACAACATTCACGCACACTCACCTCTATAAATATATGTACGCAAACACTATCCAATGTGAGGGCATATGCCAAGTCGAGCACTTAAACCGAGGTGGACAGGTTCTACTGAAGGAACCGTGTTGAATTCTAATTAAATTCAGCCAATTTTAATTCAATTAAAATCAAATAAATCTTCTATAAGAACATAAATAATGAAGACTCTGTAAAATTTTTTTGAGCAATGCAGAGCATTCATTAATCACTAACTGGAGTACAATCAGCGGCATCTATTCCGAACAACCACTCTGGGATATAGTCTACCCAAAAAAGGGCACGTTCCGTGGCTGACACCACGGTAGCACACCGGTGGGCCACGGAATTAGCATCCCGACACACCCATACAACTTTGAAATCAGAAAAACTCCGGGCTAACTCTGTAATATCAAAACAAAAACCTCCAATTGAGGACCTAAAACCCTGCGGATCCTTGACCAAGGATTTCACGGTGTTGTTGTCGACCAGGATCGCTATGTCGTAGCTGTTCTCTAATGCGAGTTCCAGACCCTCTTTTGCCACCATCGCCTCAGCAGTTAGAGCATTAGGTACATGATCGAACCAGTGCGCCGCCCCTGCGAGCACGCCTCCAGAGCAGTCTCGGATCACAACTCCACTACTGCCAGTACCGGTGCCTTCATCAAAGGCAACATTTGTATTCACTTTCACCCCGCCCTCAGCCGGTTTGAGCCATTGTTTCTGTCTACTTGGATGGGGCGTCTTGGCTGGCATTTTCAGCATCGCTAGCTCTTCCAACATTCTGGATATATGTTGCACAGCTGCACCCGGTTCCCATACCTTCCTACCATGGCGTTGTGCATTCCTCCCTGACCAAAGAGACCAGGCGCCACACACCAGCACAGCCGCAGTCTTAGGTGCACAAATCCATGGACTCCGTAGTCGAGGTGCTTGATGGAAGGTCTGGCATTGTCAAGCCCGTGTACTTCTTCACCTCCATCCAAAACTTCCTTGTCACTGGACATTGGAGCACAACATGATTGGTGATCCAACAATATTTGGTGCTCGTGAGTTTTATCCTTGTGCGGCTTGTGCCAGGTATGCAGAAACGATGAAGTTTTCATCAGTCGAAGCCACCGTTATTTAGACACAAAATCACCAGACAGGTCAGCCGCGGCCCAATACTGAACTGGAAACAGAAGGTCCAAATCTCCAATACACGCGCACTTCTCTCTCATATAAAAGTCATACCTGCTTTGCGCGGGTTCATCTGGCCATCTACATCTTAAGCATATAGGTGAAGAGTATGAAAAAAAACTCTCCAAAAATCGTGGAAGCCCTCCTCCAACAACTTTATATTGCTCTATAAAAAACAATCGAATTCAGATCTATGTCGCCCGTCTTCACTAACCTTCGACCGGTCCTCTCAGTTTGGTCGTCTTACAAGTTTGACTTCGATTTATAAAATTTGCCAAATATGTAATCTTATTCAAAAACCTCAGTAGATAGGTGTGTGTGATTTTTTCCGTGTTTCGCTTCGATGTCCTCTCGCCATCGGGGCTTCCGTTGTATTTGGTTTGGTTTTCCATCCTCTTAATGAAATACGGGTGAATGGCCCGATCGCGAAAAAGATCTATGTCGCCCGTCCATAAAGATGTGGAATTGACCATAAGATTTAGGAACCGTGGATACTGGTCAAGAGTTGTTGGAGGGCTTATAGTGTTTTTTTCTCGAAAACCCAATTTTGCAAAAAAAAAAAAAAAAAAAAAAAAAAAAAAAGGTTTCAAGGAGCTCTTAGAGATGATATCGTGAAGCAAGTTTCACGGACACATGGAATCTTGCATCCTGAGCCAAATTCAACATTTTCGTGCTGACAAAACAACAGTATAATCAATATGATCCTCTTTCAAGTACTGAATGAAAGAAGGCTATTTCTTCCATGCCGCGCCAAAGAAAAAGGAGGCGAAATAAAGTATATATGGTGACGGCTGCTGTTATTCATTACAGAAAGAGCATATAGAGTATACTACAACAGGTACAAACCGAGAGACTGCTGCAACTGACAGTGCACAACAAAGCAAATACAATACAATACTGTACTAAACAACCACTAATTGCATCGCTACTGAAAGAGCAAGAGCAAGCCATTAATTGATCCGGACCCTGTCTCAGTTGTCAGCATCGCTACTGAGAGTGACAGAGCTACTGAGAACAACATCGCCGTGCCGGTGTCGATCGGCTTGAATGATCTCATGCGCGGCGGACGCCATTAACCAGGAGCAGAATTCCGGCGTAGAACAGGATGCAGAGAGCAAGCGCGAGGCCAGTCTGCAGCTCAGCCTCGTCGGCACCTGTGGCGACGGCGATAGCCGCCGAGATGACGCAGAGACCGAACATGCGAGCACGAGTAGCATCCATTTCTTTTCCTGTATTTGCAGAACTAAAGCATGATCGCTGCTGTTAGGATGCCATGCCCTTACAAATACAAATTTAATGGCAAAGACGTACAAGAGGATTTGCAGAGATCTGAGTATGAATCAAGGTCGAACAAGAATGATCATACATACGTACCTCTATTGTTTATCCGTCCCGAAACGGTGACGTCCGATGCACAGAGAGGTGGGAAGGTTGGGGCGTACAGAGAGAGACGAGGCCTACGTATATTTGTAGTACACAAAGCGGCCTGGGTGTACTTGTGTTGTGACACTGACTCACGGAAGGATTCTTTGACGACGACTTTCGATGTGTGACTTGTGAAGTTGATGTCCATGGATATGCCTTTCACCTCTACTTGTGACATGTACCACGCGGCTTCGATCATCTCTCGACATACACGAACTCTAAAATCATCTCTTCAGACAGACAGGCGTATGCTTCGGTGACTACAGACGTGGCCGGGTGTGAACGCCCAGGGTGTGCGTGCCGGCGGATTCAGGATCTGAATACGGGTGGGACCCGCTAGGTCGGGGTGAGCCCCCGGCGGATTCGGCATCGCGCCAAGACGGACGGGTGGGCCCCTCGAGGCCAGGTGTGCACGCATATTTCGGGGTCGCTTCGGGTTGCAGCGACGACGAAAGATGATTTATTCGCACTCATGTTTTCTATTTACTTCCTCTATACATTCTAGTCATCAAGATTTACATTATCCACTCTCTTCTTTCTTCCAGACTCATCTCTCTTTTTATATCTATACTCTATACCAACTACCATTAGTGGGGTCCACTTGTAATGTTATCTAAATATATCCATGTGAGATCTAGTTTTGAAGTATTTATTCATACGAATTCAATGGTGAAATCAAAATTTAATTTGGTCTTTTGGTTTGAGAGTTATAACATTTTTTTTGTTACTTGGAATAATGTAGGGCCCGCTATTGTACTCTTTTCTCTCTCCACGTGAGGCTGGGCGCTGGTTCGATTCGCGTGGGCGGGCGGCAGTGTGGTGGGCCTAGCTCCACGTCGGCCTGTGGCGCAGCTACTCGATGCGCGCCAGGGATACCGTGAAAACACACGCCAGCTTGGATACCGTGTCCCCTGGAGTAGTGCGGTGCAGCAATTTTTTACGGTAAACAACGACGCAGGAAGGTGTCCGAAATGTACCAGTTGCTATCATCGGGGTCGTGGGGGCCTGGCCTGTCATACGGTGATGCCTTGCGGTCGGTGATGCCTTGCGGTTGCCAGTGTGCCAGTGGACAGGGGTACCGGGCACAGCATTCTTTTCCCCTTTTCATAAAAAAAAAGCATTCTTTCCCCTCAAGAAAAAAAAAACCTGGTTAGCATTCTTTTTTTTTTTTTTTTTTGGATCAACAGCAGGTCAGCAGCTGAGTCAAGATGTTTCTCCATAAAAAAAAAGAAAAAAAAAAGAGCAGCTGAGTCAAGACGCTTGCCTCTTTGGCCTGTCCGCAGCCCCAAAACAGACTGCATGTGACCCCAAGACCCTAACATATTTCTTTTATTTTTTTAAGTAATAAACAAACAACTCCTTTTATTTAATAAGTTATTATTTTGATTTTTTGAGAAACATACCTTTTTCTATACACCTAGATATACACTACCTAGATATACAGAAAAATCCATATTGAAAAAAAGACAAAATTCTTATAATCTGAAACACAAGACTCTGTTTCCAATCCAAGTGCAGTACAGCTGAAGGCAATCGAGACGCCTAAGGTTTGTTTTGGTTTGAATTAAGCAACTTAAAAATCTACTTCTAACTATGGCCTCTAACTTCACCTAGTCAAAACCTATTGCAAAAAAGTAATCTATGTATATGTGCAACTACGGTTTTGCTAGGTGTGTTGCTATCTCTACCGCACAAAAGAGTTTTGCACCCTAAGTTCCAATCCTATCAACTAGCCTATCAACTAAGCTAGTAAAGGTAAATCATGCACAAAGGTAAAGCAAATAATAATGCGGAAGATAAAGGTGGTGGAGATGCAAACTCCCGTTGATGACTCCGGTATTTTTACCGAGGTATCGAGAAGCGCGCAAGCTTCCCCCTAATCCTCGTTGGAGCCCCTCGCAAGGAATCCCTCGCAAGGGCCAAGCTCCCGGTCGGGTAACTCCGTGGATAGCCTCGGGCCTTCCCCACGCGCAAGTGGGTCTCCGACGTGCCTTCCGGCAAGCCTCTCCCGGATGCTCCCCGCCGTCTTCACTATCAAGCTTCCGGCAATTGCCGCGGGCCTTGTTCCCTTCGGTACACGGTGGCGGCCACACCACAATCGCGGTTGGTGTGGTCTCGCAAAACTTCAAGCCCCTCCGATGTACAACCCTTGGAGATATACAAATCTCACTAAACACTAAGCATAAGCCTAGAGAAAGCGCATATAGCGGTGGTCTAACTAACCTAAGCACTTCGCAAAGCACCTATGCTAATCACCGAATATTTCTTGAAGCACTATGCAAGTGGAGAGCACTAAAATGGTGTACAAGCACCCTAGATATGTTTCCCAACTCTCACACACCTCAAATGGCTGGTGGGGTGATATATATATAGGCCCAAATGAGAAACTAGCCGTTGGTGCTGAACCTTGACCATCGGACGCCCAGCACTGCACCGTCGGACGCTGCACAGTAGCGTCCGACGCTTCTCCACGCGCCACGTGTACTAGCCGTTTGAATTCGACCGTTGCCGCGCTCAGCCAACACACGCCGGACGCGCCAGTCGCCATGCGTCGGACGCTCAACAGTAGCGTCGGACGCAGTCCAGAAGCACCCGCAATCCAGAGGGACCGTCGGACGCGGCCAACCAGAGCGTCGAAGGCGCGGCCTCCAGCGTCCGGCGCACGCACTGCTTCCTCCAGATTTTCAACTGGCCCGTCGGACGCTCCGGCGCATTTGCGTCGGACGCACCTCAAAACACCTCTAGTGTCCGGTGTGTACAATTTCCGTCTCTTTTTTTTTCTAATTACAGCACTCGTCGGACGCGCCTGGTCAGCGTCCGGCGCTTGAAACTTTTGTTTCTTCACGATCTTCGCTTCGGGCTCGGTCCCAATCTTCATGCTTGGACTTTTAGTGATTTCTTGAGCATCTTAAATTTGAAGTTCACGAAGTCGCCACAGGCGTCTCGCTATCGACGGGGACGTCGCTTACCACTTAATGCATAGCGCCGAAAAATCCTGTAAATTCAGGATAAAGTGTCGCACCCATGATTTGAACTCTGGATAGGAGCCCCCAACCAATGATCTTTGTCATTACGCTATGAGCCCCTTGACACACATAATTCGCTCAAACAACCTCGGTATGTGACTAGCGGCTACCTGTCTCAAAGGATCACGACCCAAGTGCAAAAGAGACGCGCCCTACCTAGGCCTTGCCACAAGTTCAATGCAACCTCAGGGGATCGGAGAGCTCTACTACTAGCTAGGCACCTTTACTAATTTACGTAGCTAGACCACCTTTGCTAATTTGACGTGGACCCCTTGACCAACCTTTGCTAATTTGGCGTGGACCCTTGACCAACCTTTGCTATAATTTGACGTGGCACGTAGTTTTCAATGGAGCTCCACCTCCAGTCCTCCACTAGGATTCTTTGCTATTTTGACATGTCAGTGAGGTATTTTTCAAGGGAGTTCCTCATATTTTCTTGACGTAGGACGTTGATGTCGTTTTCTAGGGAGCTCTATCAAAAATGTAACTTTGCTAAATGTGTAGGAGTACACGTACTTGTGACAATTATATACACAGTCGTTACAAAGGGAGTTCTACTGGACGGAACCCTTTTTTTTTTTTTTTTTGAAACTGGGTAAATTCATTACTCATTTACTGACAAATCGCCAGCAACAATTACCAAAAGTTTCATTAAAAAAACAATTATACCAAAAAAAAAGAGTGACTGAGCTGCCTAAGTTTGGCGTCGTGCTTTGGGAGTTAGTGGGGTAGTTGATTCAATTTGGAGAAAATTGGGCTTTGGTAGGGGTATTCACGGAGGGCCATTTAGGACATATTGCTGCCTTGGGCCTTGGCTGTGTGGTTCAATCGGTGGCCCATTACTTTTAAGTAATAGTAGTAGTCTCTGCTCATTAAAAACAAGATTTGGTTGGGTAACAATATCACTCTTTTGAACAAAGTATTGACAGCATTGCATTTTTTTTGTGCTATATATGGGTTATTCTGGGTTTTCAATCACTTATAAGAGAATCAAATTTCTTTTTACTTGGCCCTCCATGAAGACTATTCAAGCATTTGTATTTCAGTGCACTACTTGTTAGCAAACTAAGCCTAAGCGACTTAAGTACCCTGGACTTCTTCAACTGTTACCAACACCTGAACATGCTTGGTAAAGTGTTTCATTCTATTTCGTCAAAGGTTCGCCTAAAACTGGTCAGTATTCTTGCATTGCTGTGGACAAATTCTCTAAGTATACATAATTAAAACCCATCAAGCGAGTGGCATTCTCGGGCCATCTGGACTGTCCACGTCATCAAATGAATAGTAGCTACAGTACCTTTTTGTCGTCACCTGGGCTTATATGCTTGGTCCGTATGCGGCCACGTCGCTCGCTCATCCTCCTGCCACACACGCACAAAAAAAAAAAAAAAAAATCCCCAGCCTCTCCTCCCTCCCACGCCCGCTCCCTCTCTCCCTCGCTCTCTCCCCGTGCGCAGCGACGGACATGGCGACGGCGCCTCCAGCGGGAGGCCCGAGGCCCCTCCCCTCCACCTCCGTCCTCCCTCTCCCTCTCCCTCTCCCTCTCTTCCGACTGGTGGCACGCAAGCCAAGCCCGGCTGGCGGGCGGCGGGCCCAGCGGCGTCAAAGCGGGGCGGCGGCGGCCGTGGTGGCGTCTTGTGATTCTTGCCGGCCGGGGCGGCGAGCGGCGCCGCGGGGGCCCTCCCCCGGCCATCCCTCTCCGTCTCCGTACCTCGTCTCCTCGCAGCTCCCTCGCAGGTAAAGCTCAACATTTGCCCTAGGGTTAGGGTTAGGGTTCAGGGCTGGTTTTGTGTTTGATTTCGTGCTTGCTTCATCGAATCGTTGCGTGTACACTTCATTGCTGCAAAATTTTCATTCATGGTTTTCTCATTACTTTGCTTTGCATGTCTTTGATTTGTCAGGATGCTAGAATAATTTGGGAACAGATAATAGGATGCTCCGCTGAATGTATCCATTCAAACCATCAATAGACCGAGTCAAAGAGATTTTAGGAACAAAGATGTTATGAGGACAAATAGACTGAGTTGAAGAGATTTTAGGAACAAAGATGTTATGAGGACAGTGGAAAGGTACATTTAACTTCTACTACCAAGCCCTATGTGACATACTTCCATTTTCATGCGTTCACTGCGGGCCTTCATTTGGTAGCTTGTTCTTCGAGCTGGTATTTTTTTCTAATTAAAAGCTTCCAACAATCTATCATTGCCAGCCTCTTTGCTACTGTACGGAGGATTGGTTGTATTCTTGCTGGTAGATGCATATTCATGTTGGTATTTTCTTTGTTTAGTACATGATTAAGGATATGTGCCAATTTTCATGTGTTTTGGATATCTCAGTGCTCCATCAAAATCGTCGGCTGCTACCACGGTATAGATTCAGTTAGCTTACACAAAGTTATCAATTTTCATATTTCTATCCGTTTATTGGTTGTTGTCTACAAAGACTACAATGCGAAAAAAATGCTTACAATTTTGTACATGTTCCTTTTCTCTTACTGATCCACTTTGTTGCTACAATTTGTTTGTCGCTCAGACGGTCGGCGTGCCCTGCGTCATCGCGGCTCGATTTTCAAAATAGCCGATTATTGTGCCCTTTCATCTAATACTAAATATCTTCGAAAAACAGTGTACATAGCTTACCTGAAGTGCCCTACTATCCCTGATGAAGCTCATATCTCGCGGCGTAGACCATGGTAGCATCAACAAGGCCCGAATATGGCATCTCGAACAGACCACCACCGAATCGAGAGGCTCTACCGGATCAAAGCAGGCCGTCGCCCTCCTCTTGTTGATGCAACAGTGGACCAGATCGACCTGCTGAAGTTGTTCATGAAGCTCCAACCAGCTTGGTATGAATGATATTTTTACTTACTTTTCTTTAAATAAAAACAATCTTGTACTATTGTTTATCTCATTTTCATATTTACCTGTTTCACCATGCATACTGTTATAGGTGTTCATATCTACAAAATGGACGTTTTCATGCTCAGGTCATGTTGGATAGGATATGTTGTGTCTCTTCTGGTTATTTGTTTTACCACCTACTTCATACTGCCATTCACTGTGCTGTGCTTGGTCCAATTTCTTAAAATAATCAACATTTAACCAATAAAGTGTTATGGGCTTATGGCCACTGATTTAGGAGGGATGAGGGGAGAGTGTAGGTGCCATGGGAAGTTGGCACACAGGAAGGAGAGGATCTGGAGTGGAGAGCTGCCCTTCACTATGTTTATTGGGCTGGTTAGCAGGGAACTATTTATCCAAAAACCGAGATTGAAGGTATTTGGTCTATGTATAAAGAGATTGAAGGTACTTGGTCTATGTGTAAAGAGAACCACCAGCTTATATGGAAGGGATATATTGTGATTATTCGGGGTTGTGTTCAATTTAGACCAATTCATTACTCCGTCAGCTCCTTTAATATTTTAGGGTTCACGAGATTTAGCCATTTCCTTTTGGAAAATGAAACCTGTTGCATGTTGTGTTCATTCTGTTTTACTTAATTAGCCAAAGGTTCCATCTAGAATAATTAGTTAACTCAAAATGGTGTGCATGGCTATGTGGTGGATAGTAGCGTATATGGAATCTCAGAGGCCAGTAATCTATGCTTTCATTGCCCTGTAAGGACATTAGACAGGTAATGGTATATAGTGATTTGGTAGGGCTGGGCCAAACAATTGAGTGGATGTTGGTGCTCGCTACCATGTTTTAATACCTCCTGATAGCATTCTACAATTTCTTGATGGCTTGTCCTACTTAGGTGTACGTTGCCATTGCCACTTACCCTATGTGCATTTTTGTTGATGCTGTTGAATTGGCGGATAATGAGCTAGGATGCAAAAAACTGTAGGACTTATGGCAATTGCCCAGGATGACACTGTAGAACCTTTTAATTCATTTTTTTTTGAATGGTACTTCATTCACAGAAATTTGACAAAATTCATGTCTGACCACGATTATCACAGATGTAGGAGCACAACTGCCTAATGATCTTCCAGCTTGGTCATAACTATGAGCACTAACTGGAAGTCCTAGGTGCTCTGGACACTATCCCTGCCTGTGTGTTTATAGCAATGGCCTTTGAGAGAGAGCTTCCACTATATGAATATAATCTATTTTTATACCAATGTGATGTGCTTGACAGATGGACATTCTCTGAATGATGCATATGTTCCAGTACTTTGTGTTGTGACTGCAGTTTTTGAAGGTGGTGGTGAGCAGAAGGGAGCTTCTCTGGCTGTGGGCCGGATGTGGTTCTGCGGCGGTGGCGCCAGGTCATCCCCTCCTTATGGCTTCTCTCCCGTTGCACAGTGGCTCAGCCGCCAGGTACTGATGCTGATGGATATGGTAGCGGTGATGTTATAAAATCATTGATCAACAGGAGTGACTTATTTGTGCAAACTGGTCCTTTACCAGGTGGCTCAGATGACCGTTGGGACCAGTACCGGTGTACCATGGGTGATTTGCAGCCAGGATGACACCCCAGACGCTATGGTACGTCAATGCTCTTGCTATTATTTTTCAGATAGTTTTGTACATGGATCATTTGTATTTATATTTTCCCAGGGGGGTGCGTGAAATGCAAGCTCTGGGTCTTGTATCTTTGCTAACAAGACGCCAATGCAGGAATGGATTTATGGATTCATCTTTCAGGATGTAAACTCATCTATAGGTTAGGTTTTGCCTTCCAGCAGCAAACTAAGTCTGACGTTGGAGATTGAACCTGATGTATGTGACCATCTGTGCTACTACTAGAGGCAATTTCTATTGTGTTTGAGAGGCACCCCCGTCTAAAGTAAATTTTCTTGTACCATGTGTTATAACTGAATATAATTCATGAAAGTAGCTCGTAGGATACTACTTGACTGATATGGTTGCCACTTTCTAGGCTAAAGAGCTAGATGATCAGGTCTTGCAATGGTGTGCCTACCGGCTTTAGGCATGGTTTGCTACCGATGCAGATGAAATATCTATGAAGACCTGGGATCAGGTTCGTGTTATGTATTGGAGCAAAATTTGACATCTAGGCAACTTTAACATTCTTTGAAAATTATGTTCTCCAGGACAAAATTTGGTAGGTCAGTTCAAGTTGTTTCAGTCGGCCTAACCATTCATCGCTTCTTTAATCTGCAGGAGCGTGTTCTAACTGGTGGATATGGACTGATGGTAAATGGGTACAATCATGTTATTGAAGCTCTTGCTCGAGGTCTTGACGTCAGGCTTAACCAAAGGTTTGTTTTTCTCACATCTTTTAGTTTTTTGTTTCTGGATTTTTACTCTTGTCAAGCAACAGAGCATTATCAAATATAAGCATTTGGATCTTCATTCTGTCTTGAAAAGAATTACCGCAGTTCTATTCTTTATCCAGTGATATATAAATCTGTTTACTTCAATGATGATGATCTTCAGGGTAATTGAAAGTTCCCGGCAATACAGCGGAATCAAGGTCACTACTGAAGATGGCACAAGTTACTTCGCTGACGCTCGCTCAAAGCGAACATAATAAAGTTTGAACCTGACCTGCCCTCATAGAAGAGCTCTGCCACGGCGGACCTCGGCGTTTACTGTGGGGTCATGCGTAGTGTGGGAGTGGGAGGTGCTACCTTGTAACAGAACCTTCCAAATTACAGGGCCCACATGTACTAATTATCGGTTAAACAACCTTTAATAGTCACATATGTGCACCCATAATCCGAAAAGTACTATTAACTTTTCCAACCAGGATCCGTTACAAGGTCATTGCAGTATTACAACAGCTTTATACATAATCAGAGTAAAACAGCGGAAGATTTATATTACAATACTTTTACAACCATTTATTTGAAACAAGTTTTACCAAATAAAAAGTAGGAGTAGCGGAGAGTTTATTACACAAAAGATACTACTAGACCCTGCCCACGGGTCTCACCTCTCACTCATCATCACTTTCTTCCTGATGAACTGTCATGCAGCACGGTCCGGTGCAGACATGACTCCCAGGTCCTGCAACATGGGTCAACAAACCCTGAGTACGGGAGTACTCAACAAGACTTACCCGACTAAAGAAAATAGGAGGAGACTCAGGAATGCTGGTCTAATAGGAATCAAGGTAAGGCTTTTAGCAAGAAGCAAGGACTCTTTTTGCAGGAAAAGCTTACTAATGGTAAATCCTTACTTTCAATATTTTATATTCAAGTAAGCTTCTCACCTATTCTAGGTGATCTTATACTACAACAAACATTTGTAGAAGTTACATCACTTATTCCATCTCTTCACTGTTCCATAATTAAACTATGATATAAGTCGGGAAACCGAGTCTCCATATCCGAGAAGCACGGCGATTTCGAAATCGATTAACCCAGCTGGGGAGTTCTTTCCACACGACATATGTAGCACTTAAGCTTGCATATATCAACCCTTTCCTGGATACTCAAAACGGAACCGCGTCCTACGCCACCCGAGAATACCGTACACCTCCAATCCGGGACTTTAACCCACGAGGGTAACATGTACTCCCGCCATCTCTCCACTCCCAGTGCGCGGTTGTACGTTTCCGATTTGACACCCCCAAGATTGGGCTTACCGGAGTATGTGTCCGGAACTAGGGTCGACTGTGATGGGATGACACCCATGACAGACGTGCCATTGGTCCAACGACCTCAGGCGCAAATTGCGTTCCATAGTCTCGGTTACACAGGCCTACACGCTTCAAGTCCTTAATCGACAAGCCGGAAATACTACACTGAGACTCCATTCTCAGTGCAAATTACCCGACCGGTCTCAACTTTATCACCATATCCCAGTATGGTTTCATCATATAACATCCTTTTTCATCAAAAGCCTCTTCGGGCTATCATAAGGGACTTGTCACATTTTGACTCAAAAGTCTAACTAATATAGCCGGGCTAAGCGTTCTAGCATTTTAGCAAAACAGGTTATCAAGGTAGATATTGAAATAAACAAGGATGGATAATGCATCAATTAGGTTGTCACTCAACTCCTATCACCTAATGCAAAGCATAAAACAAAGGTGATATAAAGCTTTGTAAAACACAAGGAAAGGTTTAAATGAACTGGGGCTTGCCTTGATCGATGAGATAGCTTGACTCGGATGACGGATCTCGATAATCGGAATTCAAATCAACAGAATAGCCCTCTTCAGTGACTTGATTAACAACTTCACAATCTCCTTCGTTCACTACACAAAGGAATAATGTATGCTTAATATGATGCCATGCATATAAACATGAGGTGCGAGAGTGCAAGGAAAGATAAACAACTTGAGTACAACTTTCCTTCACGATAAAGTTGCAACCTAACAAACCAACTTGTTGAACTACTCTATGAGATATCATCACCATTGCGCACACTACAACACAAACCCCTCTCTACCAACGTATGTGCAGCAACGGAAATAAAATTCGCTGCTAATTGATCACGTAATCCCACTTCCCAGCCCCTTGCCTAATAAGTGTCTCAAAAAAAAAAAAAGCCCCTTGCCTAATAACATGGCGCAGCCCAGGAACGCGCAAGGCAGGATCACAAATCACAGATAGTCCAACTGCCTCGTTAGGGATTCACCAGGGCTTCATCTTCCGTAGGCGGCGGCGGGCGTAGGTGTCATCTGTAGAGTGCAGATCCACCCCTTCATCCTCCTTTCTCTCCAATAACTTCCTCCATCGGGCTCCCTCAACAAGGTCATTCCGATTCAGTGGAACAAGGAGGCGGCGGGATCTGCTGGTGGATGGCAGTTGGCACAACCTCTGTCATTGCTAAATCGAAAAACCTATTCCAATCCTATATATCTCCGTGAGGATTGGCATTCAGGTATAGTCTCTCCCCTCTCAATTTATCACAAGGTTATTGTTTCTATACAGTTTCTGGCGTGGTGCCTGCAGTGTTCAAGCTGAGCATGGTGACTGCTATTTCATCTCCGATGTTTGGATTCTGTCAGCATCCTGATGTTATTCCCCTTGATCTACAAGGTCACGTGGTATCTCCCCTCCTTGGATTTTTTTTGTATTAGCACAAAAATCTGTTCACTATGTGTTCGATAGAATGCTTCACAGAGATACACCAAAATAGATTCAATCTTTTTTGCCATATCTTATACCTTTTATACTGTCAACAAGTTAGGTTATCAGGGAATCTGAGAAAAAATTAGTTAGAAGAAAAATACTTGGGTCTTCCAATTCTCGGTTCTGAATGTGATTGAAATAAATAAATCTCAGTTCTGAAGTTAACATGTATGCAGTAATAATCAGTTGTGCTTACTGACGCATGACTTTTATATTCTGTTAAGACATTCTATATCTGCTTTCAAAATTTCTGACAAAAATATTTCTTGTAACCATTTAGGTGGACAGGTGGATAACAGGAATAAGAAGACGTCAATGTCCATAAAGATTTACTTCTCCCAGGTAGAGAAGAAGCAATGAGAAATTTTCTTGCTCTATATTTTGAACATGATGTCTTATTAAATCCTGGATATTCCTTTTTTTATTACTGTGAGTGTTATCTTTTTTCGAACTTATGCAGACAACTGTAAATCTTCTGAACTGTATCGTGATTCTCTTATGTACAGCTATGAGCCAGTGATGAGATGACTGAAGAACAAATCTGGCGGGAAAGGTATCCCTTTCTTATAGTATATACAGTTGGCTGTCTATATTTTTGCATTGGATTCGGACCATCATTAATATATAATTGCACACTGCTCTCTAGTTCAATTTTGTTTCTTAACTTTTGCCTTAATCCTATGTACAAAGTCTCTCTAGCTATCTAAACATTTTTCTTACTTGTTTCTATATGACAAGTCAGACCAATGTACAGGAGATGGATATTAGGCAAGACATGTACGTGGACCTTATTTTCTCTATAATGTTAATAAACACATATGTATGTAACATTACGTCCGATGCGTCCTACATGCTTATGCTAGTCAAAACTAAATAACATTGTTCCATGCTAAAAAAATATATTTGACACACTGATGTATATCATAGATATCCAAAGGAAGACTCTTGGGTTTATCTGCACTGCATGACTGCTTGTTCCAATTGGAGAACAGGTATACACGTTGGCTCAGTTGTTTCCCTACACACTTAGATTTATAAATTCATAAGAAAGTCACATCTTTTTTCTAAATTTGTTCATAATTAACGAAGTAGCTATTTTTTTCACAGGATAAATATATGATATTTTGGAGTTCAGAAGATTGAAGGATGAAGAAAAGATTTCTCCTGAAGATTAGCATTTTAGGATTGGCGTTACACTGGTGTATAGTTATTTTTACTATGGAACTTTGTAGTTAGTGAATCATTGAAGAATACAATTACAGACTGAGACATCTTGTATCTACAGAATTATTTTCCATAATATTAATTATTTAATAATATCTTGACTTTCGAAGATATATTCCTTTGTGCTAGTGGGTCTTGGATGTGAGATATTCAATCAACTTAGCAAGCTCAATTAATTTATCAGCATACAATTGTTATTATAACAAATTTGGGAAGCGTATGGCAAATTCTTTCAGCAACGCATATATACATTGCAGCATATTCGTTTGCTAACTTGCAACACTTATATACCCCTGTTACCAACGCATATGTATGTGTTGCAAGAGACCCTTGCAACGCCACTTTGCAACGCATGTAAGATGCGTTGGTATAGATCCCACCAACACATATTTGGGCATGTAGCAACACATATATGCGTTGCTAAAGGAGGTTTCCTCTTGTAGTGCCTAAGGAGTTCTCAAGGACCATTTGACAGTGGTGTGGTGTAGGGTTCACAAAACAACCCAAAAATTTACCCAAAACCCTAAGTTAGAAAGCATTAAACAAATAGTTTTTCACATAAAATGATAGGGCATAAAATAATAAAATTTTTAACTTTCTCAAAACATGCTCAAAAAATTTTGTACAAGTAGGTCAGGTCATAAAACAGTACCAAAATAATTTTCATGATTTTTGGATAAATAAAATAATTATTAAAAATCAAGGAAGATGCATTTTTCAATTAAAATTTGTATTTTTAAATCATGCCAAAAGTATTCAAACTTCAAGTTTCAAATTTTTCATGGATAGACATACCCATAGGAAGGCTACACAAAATTTTTTAGAATTTTTAAAGCTATTTTCAATTTTCTATGAATTTTGCAAAGTTTGACACTATTCAAATAAAAGAAATTGGATAAAACATTTATAAATGAAAAATGGGTTCTGGGCGAATTCGGCCTGTTATTCGCGGCGTGCCCCGATTACTGTTCATGGCCCACAATGGAACGAAGAATCGGACCGCCCTAAAAGAACGATGTTGGGTAGGCCCAACATGAGCGATGTTTGGTCTTAAGATTGTTCACGTGCCGCAGCGTCGCAAGGCCACCGGCGGGTGTGCGCGGCCGCGTGTTCGGCGCGGCGATGGTCGGAAAGGAAATCTAAGTTCATAAACATGACCAGGGGCTCACTTTGGGGATCTAGGGCCGGGGGCTTGGTTGGGGCGAGGGAGGGCGGGAGGGGTCGTTTCGGCGTTAGCCGCAACAATGGGCGACGGCGGGGTCCTAACGTCGGGGCTTCAACTGTAAACCGACGAGCCGTTCATGACTACTGATATCCAGGTGACTCAAAAAGGACTAGCCGGTTGGGCAAAAGCTCACGAACCAATCGGCGGCGGCAAGGTGAGTCTTGTGACGGCTTCCCACGTTCGGGGAAGACGATCACGCACCAATTCAGACGACGAGGCGGGCTGGGCTAGGTTCTAGAGGTGCGCAAAGGAGGTTCGCGGAGCTGCCGGGAAACTTGGTTGGATGAAACGGCACGACGGCGACGAACGACGGCATGGGCAGACTACTCCGGCGGCGGGTCGGGGGGAAAAGAACAAACGACGCCACTCACGGCCTATTTATGTGGAAGGAGGGACGGACAGGTGGACAATGGCGCCGCGAAGGTGCCCAGCTGGTCGGCATCGCGCGACATCGCCGGTGGACGGCGACGCGATTCTTGCGGTGCAACGGTGGGTTGGTCGGGTTCTTTGTAGCCCCTAACCCTAACTTTGAAATTTTCAAATTACTCCCAAAATTTGAACTGAACTCAAAAATTTCCAAAAAGTAACCCCCTTAATTTTTTCAAGATCTACAATTTTTCTCAATTGGACCATTTTCAAAATCTGCCCAGAAATATGACTTTTTGAAAAGTAGCTTCAAATTTTGAAATTTGAATTCAAAATTACTTTTAAAATCATGTAACAACTTGAAAAACTTTGTACATGACTTTTGTTCCTCTCAACAAGATCTACAAACTAGCTTTTAAAAGTTTTCTCAAATTTTGCATAAATTTTTAAATATAGAAAAGGGGGCAATTAGAGTTTGAATGAAATTCAAAATTACTTTAAAATTTTGAACTAAACTTTGAAAACTCAAAATACCAACTTTGTTCAATTTTGAAAACCCTACAAAAATGCTTTAATAACCATACCCAAATTCTTGATAAATTTTGAATAAAATAAAAGGGGACAAACTAGGGTTTGAGATTAGGGTTTCCGACTAGGGGATACTTTTAGAATCCGATTCCTCTCACGTCTTTTTCGGCCGACATTGCAACCAAGCATAAAATAAACTTATTTTTAGTTCAATGTAACACATGGTGGGCTAAACATGCATGCTTTGCAATGATCATGATGACATGTCGGGTTTTAGTGTAAATAACACCGGGGGTGTTCTGACCCTTCCTTCCTTAAAGAAATCTCGTCGAGATTTAAAGTCCTAGGGTTTAATAACGGCAAAGGAAATTTGGGGCAAACACATCTCTAACTATTTCATAAAACAAGGAGGGGCCTTACATTACAAGGATTAAGAAAGTGGAAACTTGGGAAAGTTTTCCGTTAGGAAATCTTAGATTCCCAAGTAGCTTCTTCTTCCGAGTGTTGATTCAATTGGATCTTGTACCATTTGATAGTTTTGCTTCGGGTAACTCAAGCTTTCGGTCTAAGATCCGAATAGGATATTCGAGTAGGTTAGATCTGGTTCTAAATTAACATCTTCGAAATCAACCACTCGATCGGGTACTCGTAAGCATTTCTTCAATTGAGATACATGAAAAACATCATGTACTGGCGATAATCTTTCCGGCAACCTAAGTCGATAGGCATCGGGTCCCCTGTTTTTCCAAGATTTGAAATGGACCAATGTATCGAGGTGCTAGTTTACCTTTAATTCCAAAACGATTCACCCCTTTCATGGGCTTATACTTTCAAGTACACATAATCTCCTATTTCAAATTCCAAAATTCTACGCCTCTTATCGGCATAACTCTTTTTGTCGAGATTGTGCTTCTTTTATTTTGGCTTGGACAAATCTCACTTTTTCTTGACTTCCTTTACTAGGTCTACTCGGTAGAACCATCTTTCTCCCGGTTCGACCAATGCGGTGGGGTTCTACATCGCGACCATACTGAGCTTCAAACGATGCCATTTGAATACTTTCTTGATAATGTTATTATTGTAAGCAAACTCGCTAATGGTAAACATTCATCCCACTTTTTTCCGAATAATTGAGAACATACGCTCTCAACATATCTTCTAAAAATCTGATTCACTCTTTAAATCGTACGTCCTGCCGCAGGGGATGATAACCCGAACTATGATTTAGTTTAGTACCAAGGGACTTTTGCATCTGTTTCCAAAATTAGACATAAACAAAGCACCTCTATCTGTTACAATATGCTTAGGGGCTCCATGTAGACTAAAAATTCGATGGACATATAACTTGGCATAATCTTTTTGCTTTATATCCATTCTTTCTTGGCGAGAAAATGAGCTATCTTGGTAAGTCGATCAACAATAACCCGGATGGAATTGAGTCCTTTTGATGTGCGAGGTAATCCAACAATAAAATCCATACCGATTTCTTCCCATTTCCAAGAAGGAACAGGGCAAAGGATGCAGTTGCCCTGCAGACTTTCATGTGCACAGCTTTTACTCGCCGACAAGTATCATCACACTCGGCTACATACAGGGCAATCTCAATCTTCATTTTTGTCCACCAAAATCTTTGTTTCAAATCCCGATACATCTTAGTACTTAGGGATGAATGGAATATCGGGTCAAATGAGCCTCATCCAGATTTGTTGACGTAACTTCGGGATTCTTTGGTACCACCAAACGATCTTTTAAACCATAGCGCATCGACTCATCAATTCGAAACAAGTGGGTTTTCCACCGACTTTTCTCTTTGATGTGTGCTATGCCCTTATTGATCTTCTCGAGCATCAATAATCGATTCTTGATAGTTGATTCTGGCTGTGGCATTGGTTACCATGCCATGTTCAACAATTCAATATTGATTTCTCTAAATCTTGACATAAAGTTCTATCCTTTATGTTGGCTATAAGACAATTACACCGAGGATTCCGACTGAGTGCATCGGCAACAACATTTGCCTTTCAGGGATGGTAATGCACTTCTATGTCGTAGTCCTTGATTAATTTAGCCATCCATCTTCGCGCATATTCAAATCGATTGAGTAAAGATATATTTCGGGCTTTTATGGTGCGTATATACATGACAAGTATTACCCAACAGATAATGACGCCAGATTTTTAGAGCATGAACCACTGCGGCTAACTCCAAATCGTGGGTTGGATAATGCTCTTCATGGCGTTTTAGTTGGCGTGATGCATAGGCAATAACTTTGCCTTCTTGCATTAACACACAACCAATACCAATACCAGATGCGTCACAATAGACGTCAAATGGTTTTTCAATGTCTGGTTGAGCTAAAACTGGGGCAGTGGTTAGTGCCCTCTTCAGAGTCTGAAAAGCATGCTCACATTCTGATGACCACACAAATTTGGTCTGATTCTTTAACAATTCCGTGATAGGCTTTGCCACTCTTGAAAAATCAGGAATGAATCGACGGTAATATCCCGCCATTCCAAGGAAACTACGAACCTCATGAATAGTCGTTGGTGGTTTCCAATTGAGGATATCTTTTACCTTACTCGGGTCAACGGCGACTCCTTCCGAGATGATAACACATGACCTTAAATCGTACTTCTTTCAAATTAAAAGGCACACTTGCTAAACTTAGCATAGAGGTGATGATCCCTCAATCGTTTTAAAACTATTCGAGATGCTCGGCATGCTCTTTCTCATTCTTGGAATAAACAAGAATATCATCAATGAATACTACCACGAACTTATCCAGTTCGACATAAACACCGTATTCATCAAATACAAGAAATGAGCCGGGGCATTGGTTAAACCAAATGACATAACCAAATATTCATAAAGACCGTATCGGGTGGTGAAGGCGGTCTTCGGAATATCTTCAGGTCTAATCCTAATTTGATGATACCCCGATCTCAAATCAATCTTGGAAAAGACTTTGGTTAGGCTAACCGATCAAAAAAGTAAATCAATCCAAGGGCAGAGGATACTTGTTTTTGATCGTCACCTCATTAAGTGGGCGATAATCTATACACATCCTCAAAGTCTGATCCTTCTTTTTTACAAAAATAGCCGGGCATCCCCAAGGTGAAGAACTTGGTCCGATAAACCCTTTTTCTATTAACTCTTGTAAGCGAAGTTTTCATTTCAGCTAATTCCTTGGGTGCCATTCTCCCAAGCTCTTCGAGAGATGGGAGCAGTTCGGTTTCAATTCTATGCTGAATTGAACATCTCTCTCGGTGGTAATCCGTGCAAATCATCCGGAAATACATCAGGAAACTCACATACTATGGAATGTCTTTGATTTCCTTCACACAAGTTGCACAAACTTTTTCAACCGTCCTCTTTACAATTGGAAGTTGAATAAGGAGTTCGGAATTTCTCTCAGGTAACTTTACTTTGACAGTTCTATTGATGGTATCTATAACAGTACCGTATTGGTACAGCCAGTTCATACCAAGAATCACATCTATATCTTGATCCTTTAGAACTATCATATTGGTGGGGAAATCATATCCACCTAATGTTATGGGGATCCGATATACCACCTCTTTAGTACTCATACGCCCCCGGGTGAGTGTATAATAAACTCATCCTTCATTTCCCCAATGGCTATCGCATTTTTCTCCATAAATGTTTTATCGACAAATGTATGCGATGCACCGGAATCAAATAATATTATCTGCAGGGTGTCTTGCGACGGGGAACATACCCATCATAATTGGTTCCCCCCGAGCAGAATGTCCTCCACATTGGTGTAGTATACTTTTCCGGTTCTCTTTTCCCCTTTTCCCTTCTCGATCTTTTCCGGGTAGTATTTCGTGCTTCGGGTTGCGGTGACTTCCGAAGGGACCCGATGACCCGGGTTATATCTTCGAGGACTGGGGCATTCTCGGAGAATAATGTCCGTGTTTTCCCACGATTATAGCAAATGGGTGTATGGCTTTGTGGGGAAGGATTGCGAATGAGGGGGGGCATTCGGCCGACGTGGATAGGGGAAAAGTTGCAAAGCAGGTCGAACAAACGCATCTGCTGTCTAGGTTGGAACTGTGGTGGTGGGACGATAAGAAGGACGTAAATGATTCAGGATGGTAAATCACTTTTCTCGACGCTTGGATTTGCCACCGTAATATCCGTAAGAGAAAATTTTCTTTTTCTTGTCTTCCTTATGCTCGTATTCCATAAGAACACGATTCTTTTCTTCACATGATATGGCCATATTCACCACATCATGATAGGAATCCGTATCTCGGATATTCATCATGGCGTGAAGTCTTGGATGAAGTCCTCGGATGAACCATTCCTTTTTCTTTCCATCTGTGTTCACAAGTTCTGGAGCATATTGTGATAGATGATTAAACTTGCCCACATACCGCAATACTGAATCTTCTCCTTGTTTCAAGGCTAAGAACTCATCTAACTTCTTAGCTATAACCCCCGCTGGAATGAAATGAGCTCGAAAAGCATTCTTGAATTCATCCCTGTGATTCGTGTGTCCGGCGGGCTGCTCGCCTTTAAAGTTTTTCCACCAAACTCCTAAGCAAAGATTTCGAAGTTGTTGTGCAAAGAAAGAAAGGCTTCCGTAATCCGTGCAAGTCATTATCTCAAACTTCTCCTCCATAGCACTAAGCCAATCGTTTTTGCCTCTAATGGTTCATCGGCTCTTCAAGATTGGAGGTTTTGAGCCCGTGAATTTCGGATAAGATGTGTCATCTCCATCTTCGCGGTCGACCCCCTATGGCCACGACGATTGTTCCGATTCTGCTGAGCTACTTCGCATTAAGCGAGAGTTCTCGAGAGTAGCTTGAACCTGAGCCGCAATGGCATCACCAAGTTCGTTGGGACTGGTGGAGAGTGTGGAAGGTCACCCCCTATTCGGGAGCCGGCAATTGCCTTGCGACATCTCGCTTTTAAAAATAAAACTATATAACACTCGACCAACTTTATTGAATTTCAAAAAGAAAAACAAACATAAACAAGACATAGCATTTATTCTTAAGACAGAGGTTCCATTCTACATCTATCCCGGGCTCATCTAAGTAGCTTACTATTAAACAAAACTATATTACATATTCTACAAAAAAACCTCACTCCTACTTTATGGGTCATTCCTCGACTCATTATCACTAACGTGAGGCTCCTCTTCATCTAGATTCTCCCCGTGCTTCCATATCCTCTTGATTACTTCACCCAAATCCTCTTGTACCGCTTTGAGGTTGATGATTTGGATTGAGGAGATTATTCATATGATGAATTTGCATATTCAAGTTGACTTCTTGGGCTTCCAATTGAATTGCATAAGCCACCGATTGATGATTATCTTGAATGAGGTGGTCACACCGATGCTGAAGTGCGGTCTTCTCGTGGACCGCCTCAATCAATGCCCGATCGCATTCGGGCCGTGTTTTTGAGCACTTCGATTCAACTCCACTTGCGTCTTCCAATTTGAATTCCATCACGGCGCCTATCTCTAGCGGCTTCATCCAAATCCTCGGTCGCGCCGATTTCTTTTTGAAGATCTTCCTTGGTCTTGTTATCGCCGGGTGCTTGCTTCAGATCATTCCTTGCCGCAAGCGGTGATGTGGAACGCCCTTTGGTCCTCGTCTTTTTCCTAGGGGTCGATTTGGTATGGGCCATCCTCGTAGAAGAGTTAAGATCAGATTACCAAGGTTCAGGTGGAAGGATCTAAGGGTTAGCAAGAATAGGGTCGGTATAACTTAACCCAAACCACATTAAAGGGGAAGGTAACAATTAACAAGTGATTTAAACATGATGCATGAATTGAACCTACGTAACGATCAAATAAAACCTTTGCATTACAAGATATTACAAATAGGGCAACATATAATGCTACTCCACTTATATCCTTTTGAATTTAGATAAGAAAGTTTTTCAATAGAATAAGATAAGAGAATAAGCAATTTGGACCAAATAAGAATAAAATTAGTTTGACTCAAATCATTTTGAAGTTTTGTAAAGTAATGCTACAAAGAATAACCGTAACGGAGGCTCGATGCACCGTAATGTAACCTTCCAAATTACAGGGCCCACATGTACTAATTATCGGTTAAACAACCTTTAATAGTCACATATGTGCACCCATAATCCGAAAAGTACTATTAACTTTTCCAACCAGGATCCGATTACAAGGTCATTGCAAAATATTACATGTTTTTATACATAATCGAGTAAAACAACCGGAAGATTTATATTACAATACTTTTTACAACCATTTATTTGAAACAAGTTTTACCAAATAAAAAGTAGGAGTAAGCGGAGAGTTTATTACACAAAAGATACTACTAGACCACGCCCACGGGTCTCACCTCTCACTCATCATCACTTTCTTCCCGATGAACTGTCATGCAAAGACGGCCCCGGCATGCATATGACTCCTGTGTCCCGCAACATGGGTCAACAAACCCCCGAAAGTACGGGAGTACTCAACAAGACTTACCCGACTAAAGAAAATAGGAGGAGACTCGTGAATGCTGGCCTAATAGGAATCAAGGTAAGGCTTTTTAGCAAGAAGCAAGGACTCTTTTGCAGAAAAGCTTACTAATGGTAAATCCTTACTTTCAACATTTTATATTCAAGTAAGTTTCTCACCTATTCTAGGTGATCTTATACTACAAAGCAAACACTTATAGAAGTTCCATCACTTATTCCATCTCTTCATTGCTCCATAATTAAACTATGATATAAGTCGGGAAACCGAAGTCTCCATATCCAGAAGCACGGCGATTTCGAAATCGATTAACCCAATTTGGGAGTTCTTTCCACACGACATATGTAGCACTTAAGCTTGCATATATCAACCCTTTCCGGATACTCAAAAACGGAACCGGCCCCACGCCACCCGAGAATACCGCACACCTCCAATCCGGGACTTTAAGCCACGAGGGTAACATGTACTCCCGCCATCTCTCCACTCCAAAGTCTTGCGCGGTTGTATGCGTTTCGATTTGACACCCCCAAGATTGGGCTTACCGAGTATGTGTCCGAACTAGGTCGACCGTGATGGGATGACACCCATGACAGACGTGCCATTGGTCCAACGACCTCGGGCGCAAATTGCGTTCCATAGTCTCTGATTTATACAGTGCCTACACGCTTCAAGTCCTTAATCGACAAGCCGGAATACTACACCGAGACTCCATTCTCAGTGCAAATTACCCGACCGGTCTCAACTTTATCACCATATCCCGGTATGGTTTCATCATATAACATCCTTTTTCATCAAAAGCCTCTTCGGCTATCATAAGGGACTTGTCACATTTTGACTCAAAAGTCTAACTAATATAGCCGGGCTAAGCGTTCTAGCATTTTAGCAAAACAGGTTATCAAGGTAGATATTGAAATAAACAAGGATGGATAATGCATCAATTAGGTTGTCACTCAACTCCTATCACCTAATGCAAAGCATAAAACAAAGGTGATATAAAGCTTTGTAAAACACAAGGAAAGGTTTAAATGAACAGGGGCTTGCCTTGATCGATGAGATAGCTTGACTCGGATGACGGATCTCGATAATCGGAATTCAAATCAACGTAATAGCCCTCTTCAATGACTTGATTAACAACTTCTCACAATCTCCTTCGTTCACTACACGAAGGAATAATGTATGCTTAATATGATGCCATGCATATAAACATGAGGTGCGAGAGTGCAAGGAAAGATAAACAACTTGAGTACAACTTTCCTTCACGATAAAGTTGCAACCTAACAAAATCAACTTGTTGAACTACTCTACGAGATATCATCACCATTGCCTAAGGAGTTCTCAAGGACCATTTGACAGTGGTGTGGTGTAGGGTTCACAAAACAACCCGAAATTTACCCAAAACCCTAAGTTAGAAAGCATTAAACAAATAGTTTTTCACATAAAATGATAGGGCATAAAATAATAAAATTTTTAACTTTCTCAAAACATGCTCAAAAAATTTTGTACAAGTAGGTCAGGTCATAAAACAGTACCAAAATAATTTTCATGATTTTTGGATAAATAAAATAATTATTAAAAATCAAGGAAGATGCATTTTTCAATTAAAATTTGTATTTTTAAATCATGCCAAAAATTCAAACTTCAAGTTTCAAATTTTTCATGGATAGACATACCCATGGGAAGGCTACACAAAAATTTTTAGAATTTTTAAAGCTATTTTCAATTTTCTATGAATTTTGCAAAGTTTGACACTATTCAAATAAAAGAAATTGGATAAAACATTTATAAATGAAAAATGGGTTCGGGGCGAATTCGGCCTGTTATCGTATCGTGGCCCGCCATCGTTCATGGCCCACAATGGAACAAGAACGGACCGCCCTAAAAGAACAGTGTTGGGCGGCCCAACATGAATGACGATGTTTGGCCCCGAAGATCGTTCACGTGCAGCGCGCGTCTGCGGCGCCACCGGGGGCGGTGTGCGCGCGCCACCCATGGCGGCGCGCCGCATGTTCGTGTTCGCCGGGCGCGATGGTCGAAAAGGAAATCTAAGTTCATAAACATGACTAGGGGCTCACCGGGGATCTAGGACGGGGCTTGGTTGGGGCGTAGCGAGGAGGGAGAGGGGTCCGTCCGGCGGCAGAATAACAGCGGCGGCGGCGGCGGCGTTCCAACACGTCGGGGCCTTCAAGCGCGAAAAACCGACGAGCCGTTCATGACTACGATATCCAGGCGACTCAAAGGACTAGCTAGTTGGACGAAAAGCTCACCGAATCGGTGGCGGCGGCAAAGGTGGTGTGGCGCGGCGCTCCGGCCGGACCCGGGGGAAGACGACGACGCACGAGCGATTCCGACGACGAGGCGGGCTGTGGCTAGGTTCCAGAGCGCAAGGAGGTTGCGGAGCTGCTGGGAAACTTGGTTGGATGAAAAAACGGCACGACGGCGACAGAACGACGGCGCGGGGACGACTCGGGCGGCGGGTTTGGGGAAAAGAACAAAACGACGGCGACCACGGCCTATTTATAGGGAAGGAGGGGTCGGACGGGTGGACAGCGACGTCGCGAAGGTGCCCAGCTGGTCGGCGTAGCGACATCGCCGGTGGACGGCGACGCAGTTCTTGGCGGCCGGGCGGTGGCAACGGCAACCCTTTGGGTATTTGTCTTCGTGGTGTGTGCAAACTCGAGTTTCTGCAATTGTGTAGCTGCACAGCCTGCACTTCATGATTGTTGCCTGTGCTGCCTGTCTGTTTCCTCTCGCGTTCCTTTGTTTTTCCCCCTCCCTAGACTGCCATGAGCCTACTTGCTTGGAACTGTCGAGGCTACGACGGGAGCCTTGACAGCTCTAGAATGCAGCACTTGTCTCGCCTAATCAGGTCAGTGAAAGCTCAACTCACTTTCATCTCTGAAACTAGAACTTCTAGGATAAATAGAAATAACCTTGTAAATAAATTTGGAGTTGATTTTGCGTATGTTGTTCCTTCAGAAGGTCAATCTGGCGGCCTCTGGCTGCTAGCTAGTGATAAAGTCGAAGTTGATGTTTTAGAATCTAGTCACTACTTTATTTTTGCAGTTTGTCAGTTTAGGAGTACTTCTACGAACTTTGGTCTTATTTGTGTGTATGGTGATCCCCATCATCAAAAAACTAGTTGGATTTGGGGGCAAAGTCCGTGATTTTGTTAACAACCAACCAGACTTGCCCTTTATTTGTATGGGAGATTTAAACAACATTATGGATGTAAGTGAAAAGCTGGGCCCCAGACCAGCTAACCGTCGTGCTATTGCTAATTTTCGTCTCTTGATCAAGGATTGTGGCTTATTTGATTTAGGTTACAATGGCCCTGCTTATACTTGGTCTAACAAACATTCAGATGCGAGTTTAGTTTTTGAAAGGTTAGACAGATTTTTGGCAAACAGCGAATGGTGTACAACCTACCCTAATACTAAAGTTTATCACCTGCCTATGCTACAAGGTGACCATGCCCCGATCTTGGCGGTGATTGACTCTTCCAAAGGTAAGCATAGAAAATCTTTTAAATTTGAAAACTGGTGGCTACTAACTAATGACTTTGAAAAGGTTGCAAAACTAAGCTGGGAGAAATCCTCCAGGTGCCCATTTCATGAAAAAACTTTTTATTTAGCTAAAGATCTTCAAAGATGGTGCAGGTCCAAGCCAAAGAACAATGATCTCCTAGCCTTCATCGAAAAGCAAATTCTTAATCTCCAGATGCAGGCACCAACCCCCCAAAATCTTTGTTCGCAAGCCCGTCTTGCTGAACAACATGAGCACATTCTTGCAAGAGAAGCAGTTTATCATAGGCAACGTTACAAGAAGAAATGGGCCTCTGAAGGTGACAGAAATACCAAATTTTTTCACCAAGCTATTACGAAAAGAACTAGAAGGAATACTATAACTCATTTCATCAATGATGATGGGACTACTTTGTCTAGTCATGAAGACTTGATTAAGTATGCCACAAATTATTTTAAAAATATTTTTTCTAGTGCTTCTGTACGCAGGGAGGATGAAAACGATTGGCAGCTACAATTGAGCAGCATTCAGCCCATCACTGAAGATAATTACACAGATTCTACTCCTGATGAATTAGAAATTCATTCCATCATCAAAGCCATGCGCAATAATGCTGCTCTAGGCCCAGATGGTCTTAGTGCGGGGTTTTACAAATCTGCTTGGCAGTGGATAGGTAAAGATGTTGTTTCTTTGGTAAGGAATTTTTATCATAATGCATTCCTTTTTCCTGATCTGAATGCTACCCATATAACTTTGATTCCGAAAATAAGAAATCCTTTAACCCCCAAAGACTTTAGGCCTATTAGTTTATGTAATGTCTTTTATAAAATCATTGCAAAAACTCTAGCCGAAAGAATCAAGCATCACCTTCCCCATATTATCCATCCCTCTCAGCAGGCTTTTATTTAGGGTAGACACATAGCCTCTAATATTATTATTGCCCAGGAAATTATCCATAGTTTTAATCTCAAGAAATGGAATCAAAAATCTTTTTTTTCTAAAAATTGACCTTGCTAAAGCTTTTGATAGAATTGAGTGGAATTTTATTATTCAAGCTTTGCATCGTCAGGGTTTCAGTCACCATTTTATCTCTCTCATTTATAATTGTATCTCTACCACAACCATGTCTGTGATTATCAATGGTGATCCAAGCCCCTCATTTCACCCTAATAGAGGGATCAGACAAGGTTGTCCTCTCTCCCCATATCTCTTTATTATTGTTGTGAATGAACTCTCCATCAGATTTCAGCAGCATGCCAATGATCATAACATCCAAGGTATTACTTTAGGGCCAGGATGCCCTTGTATCCACTCTTTGCTCTTTGCAGATGATCTGATAATTTGTGGAAAAGCTACCAAGGAAGAGGCATCCAACATTAGGTCCACTTTGGACAGTTTTTGTGCAGCTTCAGGTCAAACCCCCAATTTGGCTAAATCCTCCATTCTCTTTAGTAGGAATGTTGATGACATCAGTAGATGGGAGGTTAAGAGTATTTTTCCCGTCAATGACCTTTCACCAAATTCCATTTACCTAGGTCATCCCCTAATTTTCAATCACAAAGATAGGAATAGAGCTTACAATTTCATTATAAACAATTTTAAATCAAAGCTCACCATGCTTAAAGGCTCCAAACTAAATTATGCTGGGAGATTAACTTATATAAACTCAGTTCTCTCCTCTATTCCTATCTACTACATGACAACTATTTTGTTCTCCAAGAGGTTTATTGATAAGATAACATCTATCATTGCTAAATTCTGGTGGTCTGGAACTCAGGAAGAAAACAGGTCATCATCAATTCATTTCAGGAGATGGAAAGATATTTGCCGACCTAAAAAGGAAGGTGGGCTTGGAATTAGAGACCTTCAACTTGTCAACAGGAGCCTCATTATAAATGCTTCCTGGAAGATTGCCATAGGTAAAAATGAATTTCTATCCAACATCCTCAAATCTAAATATCACCCTCATACTAGCTTTTGGAGGGCGGGTAATCCATCATGCAAATCTGCTTTTTGGTCCTCTATCTGCAAAGTTAAAATTTAAAAAACTTTTAATTGATAACTGCATTGTTCAAATTCACAACGGTAACTCTAGCATCTGGTCCACCCCCTGGTGCACCATTTGGGAGCACATTTATGACCATGTTAATTTACCTGTAGCTGTTCCTAAGATGCCACAAAATATCTTTGATCTTAGAGAGCCTGATAATATTGATTGGAACTCCTCGCTCATTGATACTATATTTGATTATGAGGCAGCAGCTAAAATCAAGAATACTCTAACTATTCCCTCTGCTCAAAATGATGTTATTATCTGGAAGCACTCTAACAAAGGGGTATGTTCTACAAAAGATGCTTTCAGATTCCTAAATGCTCAAATGCTGGTGAGCCTTCCAAATCATGGGCCAAGGAGCATCTCTCCCTTTGCCCTTGAACTTTTGCAGGACATATGGAAGCACAGGTCCATCCCTCCCAACATCAAAACCTTCATGTGGAGGCTTCTTAGGAATGCATTGGGCACAGGCCACAGGGCTGGGAGTATCACGGAAAAAATTAATAAATGTTGCTCTTACTGTGGAGGAATAGAAAATGACTTCCATCTTTTTTTCAGCTGTGATTTTGCCAAGGCAGTATGGTTCACTGCGAACCCTCCTTTGAGAACCTCTGATCTAGCAGAGGAACAAGATGGCGTATAGGGAACCATACAGGCGATCATGTCTACCTCTTCTAACAATGTTGACCTTCCATACATTTGCACAATGCTATGGAACATTTGGAAGGCAAGAAATGATAATCATTTCAACCACATTTCCTGGTCCATTATGCAGGTACATTATGCCACTAAAGCAAGTCTTGAGCTTGCATCAGAACTGCTACCCAGCACTTGCTGTAGCAATACGGCTGCAAACATAACTGCAAAGGGCTCTTGCAGTCTTACTTCCCTTCCTGCAGGTACAAATGACCAAGTTCCTTCACAGGAAATAAATCCAGATCTTACAGGTCTATCACAAGAACGTGCAAGACAGTTGATATGCAGATCGCTGCTCCATTTCCCCGGCATAAAGTGTTTCACAGATGCTTCGCTTCTCCCAGATGGACCCATACATAAACCAAGGAAGGCTGGTCTTGGTATATTCATTCTCGACCCAGCAAGCAACCTCAAAATCCTCATCAAGGCGCAGGTTAATGAATGCAATTCTGTGCTCATGGCGGAAGCGGCGGCTTTAATGCTAGCTGCCAATATAACTGAACGTCTCCAAATGAGCCAAATCTCCTTCCTCACTGATTGTCAAGTTCTTGCCAATTTCCTTGCTGGCAATAAACTTGACTCTCCCCCGGATTGGAGGATTAAACCGTTCACGCAAAGGTTCATCAACTATTTGGCCAACAGGAATGGGCAAGTGATCAATATTGATAGGAAAATGAATGCAATTGCACACTTGCTAGCTATCCAGGCTTTCAATCATACGGTTGTCCCCTCCAATAGGTTCTCTGTTTCATGTAAAAATGCTAATCATGCTGGGAATTGTTCCTTCATGCATGCTATGCAGGATGTATCTGTTGAACTTTGTACCCTTATTTCGGCGGAGTGCCGTTAATAATATATATATTGTTTTCTTGTCAAAAAAAAAAACCCTTTGGGTATTGCAGCCCCATGTGTGCTATCCCTTTTTCAATCCATTTTTCCATGTCACAGACTACAAAGACTCAGTATCTATTCAAATGCTAACGAAGTGGATCATCATTTACCTGTATCGCTTGGATCGCTCCGCAGCACCTGCGAAGGTAAAAAAAAGTGCTTTATTACATCTAATTTATTTAATTCAGTTTCCTTTATTTTAGTGCATCGATCAAATCTGAATTTGGCTATTTATAGGCTTCCATGTGACGTATCAAACTAAAGACAAACAATATGCTTATTTTGCAACATGCTGCCAGTGTACTGTTTAGATGTGTATTGTCCTTCGAATTCTTTCAGTTGGCCACCACAGCTAGGTTTCAAAAAATGATTTAGGCTTCTCATGATGCTCTTATTTTTCTTATCTAACCAGAGTGGAATAATATATTGAAATAATGGGCCTTCCAATTTGGGTCTGTGCAGTACTACAGTTCATTTAGACATAGCCAAAGCATTTTGGGTATACATATCATAGTTGTCATTTTAGTTGCATTTTCGCCTTCTATATCTTTTGCCGTTCACTTATAGCTGTAAAATTATTTCACGCATTTGCACCAGTGTGCAATAATCTATTTTACGCCTTCTATACCTAACAAGAGTGGAATAATATATTGTCAGGCCTTTGCTTCTCCTGTTTCTTTGAGTTTTCGGTGCAATTATGTGCACCGGTGTTCTTTCAAGTCAATTGGAGTCCCTGGTCTACTGCCTACACTCAAAAGTGTTAGTGTGTGAGACTAATGGAAGCACCTTTCCAGATTTATTTCGTCCTTCGAAACACATCATTTATCAGCTTGCCAAATAAAAACAAAAACACTGCCACCATTTCAATTTCAAGGTAATAACCTGAACATTTTCAGTTCTACAGTTGGGTGACTGTAGTTACGTAAGAGTTCCCTAATTAATCTTATGGATTTTTCTAGGCCAGGGTAAAGTAGCCAATATACAAGCGATTTGTATAGGTATACAATGGCAAGGGCAACATAGTTGGAGCCGTTGGCATTTCCTGAAGAATGCGATATGGAGGATCAGGTAATCTCTAGATTCACTGAAAAATAGTTAGTACATATGAGATATAGATGGAGCCGTGGCATTTTCTAAAGAATGTCTCTATGACTGTATATAGTGTTGCCAAACAAATGGGTTCCTATCAGGGAATTTTGAGAAAACTGCATTGAATTGTTGCTTACACGTACTGTTTTATGCTTCTATTTTAGTTGACCTTGTGCCACATGCTGAGAAGACAAAGCATTCGTGCACAAGTTGGTTACTGTAAGCCAAAATCATAAACTAGGATGATGCATACTACACTTCCATGTTATATCAATATCAATCCTAATCAAACTAACAAACCTGCAAAATCATGGATATTCATTTGAGATATAACAACTTAGTTTAGTTTAGGGGTTATATGTCTGCACCGCAGATTTTATATCTAGGGATGCCATTTTTTAAAGATTCCTTACACCTGACTATACATTTAATTCTATTTTCCCAGACAATTGAACAGGCTCTCATTTCATAAGTGCACGCAATATTTATCTTTCTTCTACATTTAGTAATGTTGGCAATTGCTGCTTACGTTATTTTCCAAATTAGCTATCCAAATTATTTGCCATTCATATGAGTTTCTCCGGGTTGCCTGATAGTTTCTGTGACGTACAGTGGATGGAATTGTTTGACAGTTGAAGAAACTCTTGTCCTTTTCATATCAGCTTTTCAGTGGAGGACTTGCCATGGAGATGGACCTGTTCATCTATTTTATTCGGTTGCCAAAAATGTATTTCCAGTTTTTGTGTTATATTCAACTGTAATAATGAAAGTCTGACCGTGAATTCTGGAGAACAGACTGATCACTCAGCCTGTGCCTAAAAAGTCCTACGAAGATATCAACCCAACATGCAAGTATGATGTACCTTCTATGGTGTTTTGGCATGCGCAACAAATCTGCTACATTTTGCTTCCACTCTGTGTATGTACCACCTCGTGCTTGTGTCATACAGTTTGTTATTGTGCTTGTCACATGCACGCTGTTACCATCCACTACACTGCACCAAACTGTGTACATGGTCGCAGATAATGTGTGTAAACTTACTGTACTTTCTACTATTCAGTAATTATTAGCCAATACCTGTTTCGAGTCCGCGCGCAAAGGCGCGCCTTTCCACTAGTTTTTAGCATTGCTGCATCCTTTTACTGCCCAGTCAGTAGCTCAAGCATACATGCACATATGTATAAGCTTCATTCATGATATCCCGCAGTCCATTGTTATTGCTTGAGAGTGAATTTTTACTAGTGAAATTTGTGTCAAGAACTTTTTCGACTCTCTCTCCCTCTCCCTGAGTGAACAGTAGATATCATCCTCAATCAGAAAGGGTTTAGAGGGTGAAACAGAAAGAGTTAATCAATATTTAGAATTAGCATACTTGAAATGTTTCCTTCACTCATATCCTAAGAAATGGCATAAATGGTCACACTTCTGTTGCCCATACTAATGTAAATAAGTCCCCAATTTGAAACTCTATATGGTCATCCTCCCAAACATTTTGGCATCAGTACTCACTATTCGTTGGTGCTGATCGAGGTGTGTGCTGTACCTGATCTTCAGGAATGGCCCAACGAGAGGAAACTGATGACCAGGTTCAGCATTATTTGGATACTGCACAGTTTTGGATACTAAACTGTTTTTTTCAGCATTTGGAAACTGATGACCCTCTCTAATTATCTCCAAGCTCTAGATGCTTGGTAGTACATGTCACTGAAAGGTTGTTTCTATAATCAGAAAAAAAAATTGTTTCAGAGTTACGGGTGTTCGGTTGCTGGGAAATGAAAATGGTCCCACATGTCAGTGGAAGCAGGCGCGAGCGCAACCGACGTAGGCACCGCTCCCGAGGCCTTGAAATACCCCGCCTCCGCCTCCGCCGCCGCCCAAACGTAACCGTCGACCCAACGAACACCTGCTCTGCTCTCGCCGCCGCTCCCTCCCCTTCCCAATCCCCTCCCTCCCTCCTCGCAGCAGCCCGGCGACCACCTGCCCTGCCGTCGCCGCACCACCAGGTCCACCACCACCACCATCAGCAGGCGATGGAGCAACTCTTGCCCGACGGGGGCTTCGTGCGGCTTCAGAGCCGCGCGAACGGCCTGTACATCCACGCCGACGGGAACTGGAAGGTGGTCTCCCTGCGCCCGCTCAGCCGCGTCCCATCGCTGGAGGCGGTGTGGCGGGTGGAGCACTGGGTCAACCACGTGGGCGAACTCCACGTCCTCCTCCAGAACGCCGCCTACGGCCGCTACCTCTCCTTCTCGCACCGGCGGGTGCGGCGCGGTCCCCCACTCTTCCACCTCGTCCGCCGCGTCGCCCAGCGCGACTACGACGACCCCAACCTGGTGGACGCCTTCTTGTTTAGATTGAGGGCGGACAGGGTGTACCCCGACCAGGACCACGTCCGCCTGCGCTACCTCCATTACTACCTCCTCGCCGAGGGCGGCAGGCACCTCACCTGGGAGTGGGACTCCCGCGCCACCGCCGACCACATCAGGGACTTCTATAGGGACTGGCACTGGTTCGGGCTCGAGCTCTTCATCAGGATGCAGTGGACCGTCCACCCCGTCGCGGCGACCCCGCTACCGCTGCTTCCTCCGGTTAGACAAGCTATTCCGGAGTGGGTGCGTGCATCCTTCCTCCGATCCTCCCTCCTTGTATTGCATTGGGATGGGATTCTCCTCGATCGGATAGCTTTTCTTGGAACGGCCAGCCTTGCGTTTATCCTTGCCGGAGTCTGAAACTGTTCGCTTCTTCGATACAACACTACTGAACCTGTTAATTCTTCCTGTCAGGTTTCATGGTTGTTTCTTGTGTTACGTTCTTGTGCCTTTGCATCTGGTTCGATTTAGGCAGCAAATCCTGAATCCACATATTATTGTCTATTTCTTGATTGCGATCCCTTCGCTTGACGAATTTATCTGTTACTTTTCTTTAAAAACGGCGTCAAATCATTTCATACCGGATCGATCGCAGTGGTTTTTTTTCCCTGATTTCTGCGAGAAATTCTGAAAGAATTTGGTATCTGAACATCCCGTTGTCAGTACAATGTGTATTCGGACTTGCTGATTTCTTTTCTTTTGCTAAGCACAACAAGTGTTCGTTCCAGGTTCTACAAGAGATTCCGGAACACCGCCATGGCCGGTTGTACGGCCCCGGGGTGTATGAGGATGTGCCGCATGAGTACCGGTACGTGCGGGCGAATGCTCAAGGGAACTTCGAAGAGAACCAATGGCGCTCATTCATTGATCATGACCTACCCGTTGTCGACCTGTGGTGCTACCTGGCAACCCTTCAGGACGACACGACCGGCAACATGCTTGACTTCACGTTGTGCATACGGCCTGGCTCGCATGGCCGGCTAATGCCGCTGGTCACCCACCTGCCTCGCAGCCGAGATGCCCTGAACATCGTCGTCCTCAGGACCGGATCACCAGGTGAGATTACTCTGCACGTTTCACAGCGGTTTGTGCAGCACTTGTTACCTGCTGTTGTGCTCTCACAGTTTCAGCATGTGAGATGTTTGAAGTTTTCAGGCTCAAGTTTACTTCTGTATGTACTTCTGAATTTGTTATGCAAATAGATCAATAAAAGATTATCTGCATGATAGATTTTGAGCAGAGCATAGTGTCATACTGACAATAGGAAATCAAATGTATGTTTCCTGCTTTTTTTCATAGCCCTGATGTTCAGAGAAATCCTGATCCTGTAGTTTAATTTTCAACAGTTGTTGTCTGTAGTATCCCCTTCTTGCCTTTCTGTGGTTTTACATTTCACTACAGGCAACTTGTTCTTGAGGTGTAATGGTTTACTTCGTTTGGTTTGGACTCTAAAACATGCTGTAGATAGTAGAAGCAGTTAATTGGAAATAGCCTCATTCTCATATCTGTAGTGTTCATAGTGCCACATTGGATTTAGCAGTCCTTTGACAGATTCTTAACATGGTCCAAACTGTCCGATTGCATTTCTTGCCATGGTGGTCAGTTCAGAAATTCAGTTGTTCCAACAATCTGATCTCCAGTTCAGATAATTCAGTTGTTCTGTTTGCTAGCCAATAGTGTTAAAATTGGAGCTGACTGTCTAACTCTTATCTTCTTTGTGTCCACTATGCTTAATTCTCACTACTGTAATCCATGATATGATGCCTAATTATCTATTGATTTCCTTGTTCTCTTGTGAATTCAGCTGCGGATGCATTAGTGTATCCCCAGATATATGCACCAGCACCGTAGAGGAGTACGAGAGCGGAACTTCTGACAAGATTACTGTGACATGAGAATTGGCTCATAATTTCTGAAAATTCGGCAGCTCTTCTGTAATGGTAGTTAGATCTGATGCACTCTACTGACAGGAAGCGTTTTGAAATAACCTTTCAGTTTCAGAACATAAAACTGCTGCAAATGTTATGTGGTTGTAATGGTGAACGGTTCTCCCAAGTAACATTGGTTGTAGTTGCCATCTTCAGCTCTGGTGAGTGATGAACTAACAGCATGAACAGATCTGGTTGATTTTGCCTGTACCCTGATTCTGACACATCAAAAAGTAAAATATATGCATGTTAATTGAGTTTAGCTTTTAGTCATGGACTGAATCTTGGTTGCATCATTTGTGTGCAGTAAAGCTAACATACATTGTTCTCTTCGTTTCTTGATTTTTCAGCAAATGAGTGAAAGTTTAGGTAGAATGGTCAGTCCAGAGTGCATCTTTGAAACAATACTTCCTGTCATTTCAGAAAAAACAATCCTTACTGCAACTCTACTCCTGAACCTCCCGGTTTCAAGTCGGGTCTTTTCGGTTCTGTTGCCAAATTTCTTTCAGGCATGTGTCCTCCTGCCTCTATTTGTTTTTCCAAAACATGGTGAATGTCCTTGCTTTGCAATGGGATCTTGATTACTAGAATGCAACTTTTCTCTTACCAGGATGGTTAACGTTTTTCCCATCCCCTAATCAGATCACGCAAAACTGCAAATGCTGTGGACTCGCTTTGTATAGAACATATAATGTACAGATTCAGTCTTAATATTTTTCCTCCAAATATCTCTCTGTCATGAACAATAATTATCCCACTATCGTCGAATTATCATTGCCCTTTAAGCTCTCTTCCATGGTCCAGTTTTAAATTACATGCCTTGTATTGTTTCTGTTGCAATTCTCCCTCCACTAGATACAGACCATAGAGAATGAAAATTCTCAAGTCTTGTAATCATTCAGATTTTAGACACATTGCATACTAGCATCAAAAAAGAATAATACACTTCCTTCAAGATTAACAAATATATTTTCACATCATCAGTATTTAAAAATAGATAAGAAACAGGTAAACATGTTCTTATATGACTGTAATGTATTGTCGAGCATGTGTCTGTTAGCACAATACTCAGGGTAGCATCATAATCTCTCAAGGTAGCATCTAGTTCATAGCAAGTTCACGATATTCGATTACAAGCAAGAGATCGCCGCAGCGAGAGAACTTGGGGAGGAAGAAGAAGCTAGGAAGGAGACGGGTTCAGAATACAATTTGCAATTCCGCTGCCTCGCTCCCCTCTCCACGCTCTGCTTCTATACTCAGTTAGTCCACTCCGGGCCTGTTGTCCTCGTGTTGGGCCGAGCCGTCCTCCTGGGCCTTGTAGGCGAGGCCCGTTCCTCTTCTTCCTTGTTTGAGTCCTGAACACCATCATCCGACAGCTGCTCGATGACAGAGGCTGGGCGTAGAGGAAGACTGCTGACAGTGTCTATTACAATTCACAATCTTTTATGCCTCTATGGTTCTATATACCCCTTTCTAGTGAGATTGTAATGGCATGAGTGACTCGATCTTCAATTACAGCTTTTTGTTGAAAGGGTGGCAAGAGCTTTGCCGTAATTTTTATTACACCGGAGAAGTAAAAAAGCACAAGAACAGGTTAAAAATAGTTTCTTCGGCAAAGATGTCTGCAAACTCCTCTTAACTGAAAAATAGATTTACCATGGCAACAGAGGCAAGATTTTTTTTTTTTTGAAGGAAAACAGGAACAGAGGCAAGAATTTGGAAGAACGAATTCAATCAGAGTCACAACTGTTCGTCTGTTCCACATCACGATGCCGTTGGCCATGTCCACACCCAGAATAAATTTATCCACCGGCGGGGTAGTTTGCCCGCTGCTATTTGGAAGTCGCAGGGGGAGGGAATTAAGCACTTCTGAACTATACAGTACTAGTACGTCTTATACAAAATAAAGAAAACAATGTCTTAGAAAATCAAGAAAAAATATACTAGAGTTCCATCGACTACAAAATGGCTTACTTTGGCGTCCAGTTCAGAAGAAAATTCAAGAAAAAAATCTACCAAATATAGTTAAAAAATATCTCAAAAATTCAGGAAAATCAAGAAAATTCAGAAGAACTAAATAAATAATATAACAAAGTCAATACAGATCAATGCTAGCGTAGAAGCCTCTCCATACATAGAAGTCAATACTAAATAAATAATATACATATCAGACTTGTCACAAATAAGTCTCTCCATACATAGAAGTTTCATGTCTAAAATCAAATCTTTGCACTGCTACATAGAAGCCTGAATTGTCCAAACACTCACTAGCAAAAATGACCACACTTCTCTTCCCTCAAATCAAGCATTGCCTCCACCAAACTCTCTGCAAAGGTAAAGGAAGCATGTTATCACCATGTTTATACCTAGCTGTCAGTTTCTCTTCTATCAAATCATGCATTGCCTCTAGCAAACACTGAAATTAACATAAAAAGAAAATGGACTCTTGTATGAAGCCCCAGAGTTTGTGTTCAAAATACAGAGAAAAAATAAAAAAAAAGATGCTATCACCATGTTTACAGCTAGCCTAAGATCGATACCCCTAGCCTAAGATCTGTAACCACTAGCCACTTGTGAGCCAAAGATTAAGCAGAGATTAAGACTCCACAGTCAGCTTGCATGTCTGACCAATGCATGGCTTTTGATACATCATTAGTAGTCAGCCATATCGACACCAATGTATATTAGCATAGGGATCAGGCACACACAGAGGAGGACAACATCATCTGCAGCCTCTATATTAGCATAGGGAGCAGGTACACACATACAGACCCAGTCAACCACTCCCACTCCTTACAACTAGACTAGACTGTGTATACTCCAAGCAGCTGACTCCAGTCCATGCTGAATGCTGAAGCTGAACTCTAGTGCTAAGCATGTGTGTAAACATAGAGTATATATCAACGATAACTGTGACACCAAGTGCTAGAGGATACCTGCTGCAATATGTTTAATCATCAGTATAATCATCAACGCTTTGACCTTCCATGCATGTGACTGGTAGTAGAGATGAATCAGACATAGCTTCACTCTCTTCTATGGCCGTAGACTCAACTGTTGCAAATGAAATAGGTTAGTAAAAATAACAAAAGTATCATATACAACATTTAGTAAAGCCTATGTACCTGGTATTCGACCCTTCAACCAATCATGTGAACACATTATAGCCTCAATTGTTTCCGGGAGCAGGTTACAACGGTATTCATCAAGAATTCTCTTAGCACAAGAGAAGGCTGATTCAGAAGCAACTGTAGACACAGGTACACTAAGCACATCTCGAGCCATCCGAGAGAGAATTGGATACTTTGGGCCATTAATCCTCCACCAAGCTAAAATGTCAAATGAATTATTGCTAATTTCAGGACATAATGCATCTTCCAGATATACCTCCAACTCTGATTTCTTGTTCTGAGTTGAGTTGCTCTCATATATAAACTTTTCAAGTCCTAATCTAGTTGCAAACAAACTAGAAGATGACTCTAATGAACTGGCTATCTCAACCTCATTTGTCCTTGATGTGCTAGCATTTGAGGATGCTTGTGGGGATTGAATAGCATATTCTCCAAACAGATCACTAAATGCTTTTTTAGCAGCTTTGACTCTTAGATCAGCCAGAAATTCATCATAAAGCAATCCATAAAAGTATTCAATAGATTTCACTTTGTACCGGGGATCAAGAATGGTTGCAATCTCCAATAATTTACTACATATATCCCAGTATTTCTCAAACTTTTTTACCATTGGTACAGCCATATTGGCAACAAATGTGTCAGCACTAAATTGCCACTCACGGAGAAGAGTATAGATCCCACAAAAATCATTGAAGTACAGACTTGCAGTGGGATATTTGGTTCCAGAGACTCTTTTGGTTACATCATAAAATACCTTAAGGCAATCAATGACACATTGTATATGTTTCCAATCATCATTACTAGGTAAGAACTTGTACGAACTATCACATTCTTGCATTCTATCAAAAGCTTCACGAAATTTTATAGCTCTTTCAAGCATAAGATAGGTAGAATTCCATCTTGTTGGGACATCAGATCTAAGAGAAAGGTTAGGAGCCTTTACTTGCTGCGCATATAGCCTGAATTTCTCCTTTTTCAGTGTTGATCCATTCACATACTTCACAGATTCTCGAATCTTCACTATGGCTGGAGAGATAACAGTCAGACCATCTTGTACAACTAAATTCAGCACATGTGCAGCACACCGAATATGAAAAAGATCCCCATTCATGTGCAATGCTTTTTTTGACAAGAGAAGCTTCTTCAAATCTCGAATAACAACATTGTTGACCTTGCAGTTGTCTAGTGAAAATGAAAATAGTTTTCTATCCAAATTCCAAGGATATAGCCTGCTGATTATTTCTTTACCAATGTGCTCGCCATTGTGGGGTATCTCTACATATGCAAACCCTATGAGTCTACTATGTAATTTCCAACCATCATCGATGTAATGTGCTGTCATACTCATGTATCCACTCAATTCTGTATGAGTCCACATGTCAGATGTTATGCTAAACCGACCTGGCTGTTTATCAAACAGTTGGTACATCCTCAACCTTTCCTCATCATAAATTTTCATGCAATCATCTTTTAGAGCAGTTCGATGCACCAATTTGAATGATGGTTGCAAGTTATAGATGAATGTTCTTGTATAGTAGTGTTCAGCCATGTTAAATGGGTAGCCATGACCAAGAATCATTCTAGTGAAATCATCACGGCTTCGTTGTTGATAAAAAATAGGAATATCTAACCGTGGGCTCTTTCTTTTCCTTGATGACAGAAGTTTTGGGCAGACACGTAAGTGATAGTTCAAGTGACTTGTTCCAGACCTATTACCAGCTACATAAACATGCTTACAGTGTTTGCAGGTTGCCTTAAAAGTACCATCATCTACCTTAGTCAACACAAAATCGTTCCACACCCTTGACCTCAGTTTTTTGTTAACAACCAAAATTTCTGAACTACCATCTTGCTCTAAATCTGGCTGTACCGCACTATCAAAATAAATAAAGACAAAATCAGCAAGGAACTCGAAAACCATGGGACACATACAGTTCCAATAACCATGTGCAAAAAAGAGAACCATGTGTACAAGGGAAGCTTACTTGAGATCGATTTCTTCATGGTCCAAATTATCTGAGATAATGTCTCCCTCGAATGGTCCATCACAACTGAAAGCAACTCCATGACTTTCTAGCAAATATTAGTACATGATGTACTAATATTCTTTCTAGCAAACATAGTGGCTTGAGCATACGTTGTCTCCAGCATAACATTTGTTTCGATGTGCTATAAATAGGCGACCATTATCGTAGCAAATGAACCAGCCACAATTGAGGTCTATCCTCTTAAGAGAGCCATCAGAGCAACAATATGGTTACTAGCATTCGCTTCATAGTTGGAATTATAGGTATTTTCTGTCTGCAAACTTTCTTTTTTGCGACTTTCTATCTGCAAACTATGACCCTACTGATTCATTATTCAACAATCGCCTAATACCAACTCGCTCATCGTCTCTTTCTTGCAGGATCTGTAGTCTGTGTGCTCCTCTACGCAGTTCCAGTGTAAATGACTACATGCATCCCTGATGAGCTAATATGATCCCAAACACAGCCTATGTATGGCTAACTATATATATTTCTGTAATTTTTGTCCAGGTTGACATTTAAGAGAGTGGTAAAAGAGGCCAGTGTTGGAGAATTCTCATGCGTCCCATATATCTTAGCTCTTTTTAGCGCCTTCACATGGGCCTGGTACGGCTTTCCAATTGTGAGTGATGGGTGGGAGAACCTATCACTCTTTGGTACCTGCGCTGTTGGAGTGCTCTTTGAAACTTCATTTGTCATCATATACATATGGTTTGCACCAAGAGACAAAAAGGTACATATACTTTATTCTGGACGTTTCATATGAATAATATCAATTCTCTTCTTTAGAATTATATAGCTCATCGGTGATACTAACATTAACTTGCAGAAGTTTGTCGTGCTAATGGTATCTCTGGTTGTCGCAATGCTCTGCGTGATTGTATCTTTGTCAAGCTTCATATTCCACACACACCATACGCGCAAGCTATTTGTTGGTAGTGTTGGTATAGTGACTTCCATGTCGATGTACTGCGCTCCGCTTGTAGCTGTGGTGAGTACTATCAGTTACCACAGGATTATGGATTACAAATATTTAACAGCAAATCATGCTCATGCATGACAATAACTTACAACGGCAACCTAATTTACACCAACCATTTTATTTAAGACTATGTTCAAATTATTAGAAAACTAGCTATAGCTAGGTAACTTTCTAATGTGTAATATAACGAATATTTCTGACATACCAAAATGAGTTTAGATATGAAGGCTAAAACTCTGAAAGAAAAAGTCTTATAATGGTGCACTGATGGAGGGTTTTTTTTTAGCTCACCCTGTTTTTCTTTCGTCCTCCCATAATTGCAGAAACAAGTTATCAGGACAAAGAGTGTGGAGTTCATGCCATTCTACCTGTCATTATTTTCCTTATTAACCAGTTTTACTTGGATGCTGTATGGAATCCTAGGAAGGGATCCCTATCTTACGGTTAGTATGTAATCTGGATTTATTGTCATTTTAGGTTCTTCTGCCTTTGCTTTGCACCACTGTTTTATTAAACTGAATGACTAATATATAATCAACTTATTTTGGTCTGAAGGCACCAAATGGCGCCGGGTGTTTAACTGGAATTCTTCAGTTAGTTGTGTACTGCATTTACAGCAGATGCAACAAACCACCGAAAGCAGTCGATGATATTGAGCTGGTAAATGACCTGGACACATAGCAACTAGTCGTGAAGATACAAATGGCTGTAAACCTTAGCTTGAAGGCCTGCTTTTCATAAGAAACTGCCTCCAATGCCAGCGGATACAGTCGTGCTATTTGCACATGCAGTTATATATTTCTGAACTTCTTCAATGTTACAGTATTTCTTTTTGCGAATCTTCACAGAACAAGTGCTGTGTTTGTAAAACTAGTTTCAATTACTCGAAGAAAGAAATCAAGAGGCATGCATATATAGCACCTGCAATCAGTACCTTCATTCTGTTCCATTCTAAACGGAGAGGATGTTTGATTCATCATCAGCTGACTGTCGGCCCCGGGCATCTCTCCGTCGCCTGGATCCACTCTGAACACCCTTCTCAGGGTTGTTTGTAGCAGTCTCCGGTGGCGCGTCGTCGTCGCATGCACTCAGACATGTTCTGTTCGACGCGTGCTCTATTCAATGGACTCCTCGGGGCTCGGACGAAGGCATGTGCGAGTTCAACGAGGGCTCGAAGAAAAGGTGACGGCAGACGCTCGCCCGGCACCTTGGCACGCCCCGCGTCATCGTCGCGGGCTCGTGGCTCCTTCATTGCCGACTCTCGACGTCGAGATGCACCGGTCGAGCCGCCCAACGATAACCTCAGTTGTGGTTGCCCCTGGTGACCGCGGGGGTCGTTGATTGGCCGCGGTGCGGTGTGTTGCAAGGAATGATGAGGTCGTTACCATGTGCGCCATTGTTGGCCTGGTGCGGGTGCTAATGATCGTGGCTTGGTGTGAGACGCCAGCATTGCAGGATTGCTACCCATGCTCCTCCCGCACCTCCAAGCCACCGCCAGCTCTCTTTAAGCTCAAATGACATCGTCTTGGGCCCCCTCCCTCTCCATTTGGTCGTCACTCTGCCTTATAGCCTATGCGGGCATTGTTGGTTCGCTCCCCGACACCTGTGCCTACGCCACAGTCACGGCCACTAGGGCCAAAGGAGCGTCTTCCTGCGGTGAAATCTGTGTCATCCAAGATGTGGAGGTAGAGGCAGGAGAGGCCGCCCTGTCCTCGGCCCCAGTCGCTCTTGTGGTGTGGCGTCCATCCATGTGTCGTGGTGCGCCATGTTGTCTCCTACCTACCTCTCTAGTGTGGATGAGGAGAACGTTACAATCCATGTGTATGTTAGGAGGACTTGGTAACCTTATTATTTTAGGAATGACTCATAAGGCGAGGATCCAGAAAACTGACGATAAGTTAAGACCATCTCCAGCAGGCTGCCTAATAAGACTATCTATCCTATATTTAGGTAGTTGAGGTCAAACAACGCACTCTAGCAGGCTACATACTTGACTACTTATTTTTTTTGGCTACCTAAATTCTTCCCTCCTCTGCCTATTCTCCTCTGCCTATTCTTGTTGTGCCAACAGACTTAGGTAGCTATTTTTTCTTTTGTTCTCTCTCCCTCCCCCACGTGTTGTTGCACCTTATGAGCCTCCATAAGGCTGGCCATGTGATAAAGGGGCGGCCCTGTGGTGGCGGCGGTGGCCATCCCGGGTCCTCACGGTGGCCCTCCCTAGCGGTCCTTTGGCCGTGAGGGCCCTCCCCGGCGGTAGTAGAACTTCCCGGTATGGGTGGCGCTGGCGGCGGTGCGGAGCTCCCCTACGGCGCAGCTGCTCCCCGCCAGGCGTTGCCGAGTTTGTCAATGGAAGGAGAAGAAAGGGATGACAGGTGGGCTCCACATGTCATGGGCTGGGGGAATGAATTTGGGTGACAGGGGCTGGAGTTGGAAGCAAAACATAGATAGTATTAAAATACCTGGCTACCTAAACAAGGAAATAGGTAGCATGTTTTAGGTAGCACTACTGAAGATGCTCTAATCACCTGACAGGTACGTCGCCTATATATTTCTGCCGGAATCGACCATCACCCAACAGTGATATATCAATGCGGTTCAGGTTACGAGCCAATATCGGTAGATATGCCAACTTATGCTATAACCTGGCAGTGATATATCCCCGCCCGAGTCAAGAAATTGTAGATTTTTGTTCTGGCCTCTCACTATTAGTTCTTTTAGCTATTGGATCTGTGATAACAGAGGGGCAGCAGAATAATCAAATTTAGCAAACTATTTTTTCCAAGCATATCACCGAACACCTTGTGTGCAGGAATTAAAACAACCCATGAAAATAAATTTGTCAAACCACAGGCTGCCCAATCCTTTCAAACAACAATATACTAGCTTCAATTAATTTACCAACACATCAGCACCATCATCTCAGCCAACATATCAAAGAACACACATATCCCTTTCATGTCAACTCATCCATACAAGCAACCACTTCACATATAGCATAATAGCAAGCAAGATAGTTACTTAATCAACACATATGGGGGCTGCCCCCTTTGGGCTGGTTTGGGTATTTTCCTAAAGAGTCCCTGAGTTTCTGATATTTTCCAAAGGAACCCCTAAATTGGAGCTGCATTCACAGGATCTATCTAACTATCACAACATTGCATTCTGTTGATCCCACCTACAATCATTGCTTCCGGTTATAAAAGCGATGTCCTAATGCCTCGATGGCCAAAGATGAGGTCCAACCTATCGGCCAATGTAGTATGTAAGATTTTTGCCAGTCATAGTGATGTGACCATGCCAAGGCAATCAACATTCACCATTTGTTCTATGCATCAATGCAAGGTGAAAGCTATACTTAATTTCAGATCATTTAGATTTCCACCTACAAGGCTGCTACTTGGTTTATATGATTATAGATTAAAACACCTTGCTGTGATGGAAGAAGAAGATCACGATGTTGTCACAACACTACAACTTGATGGCCTAGCACAATTCTTTGGTTTACAAGAGTTAGAGTCAAGGACGACTCCTTTTCAAGAGAGAGAGGATGATGAGGACATGCCAGCCCCTAATGTTTCATCATATGAAGATCTTTCACCATCCAACACAAGTGATCATAATTGTAGGCCACTTGCACAAACACATGCCAAGAAGATAACGAGAAGGTGAATTTGCTCCTTGCTCAACTTAACATTGAAATATTTGAGAATATTTTACTACCTAAAATGTTGTACATATGTAATGACAAGGGACCCAAGGAGAGGAGATGGTTTACACACAAGCTGAACCAACAAACCATCTTGCTGACAGCACGAAGCATCCAAAAGAAATAGTGACAACTCTTGATTCTATGAAGCTTTGGTGGTCCATGAGGACTTGTTGGAAAGCTTATCCAGTTAGCTTTCAAATGCCACCAACGCCACATCATTTGGATCTTGCACCAAAGAGTTATAATCATATTATAGGATCGCCAATGCCCAGTCTTCGAGACAGGATATTGGTACAAATTCTCATTTAATACTGTAGCATCTTTCGTGGTGCATGCTATACATGGTTGGAACCCACGTCAAGTCTAGTTTGACACCCAACAAGCGGCTCGTCGTTTCGACTTCCCATGATGAAGTTATGATCAAAACATTGAAGACTGCTCTGGAGGCCAATAGCCGCGCGAGAATTGAAGACCACTTCATGACACTTTCACCGGTTGGCTTTTCATCTTCAAACGTGGAGACTTCGGTTCATAGCTATCTAAGAGACTTGTTCCTAGTATACATAACATTTGTATGCTACTAGAAAACAACTTTTGATGAATATGAAAAACCTAATATGGTATATTGCAGCCGAGCTGCTGAGTGCTCTTACACACACCATTGTTCTTGAGAGTTCTTCTTGGGCTTGTGAGAGATCTCTCTGAGGTCCCCTACTTCGTGCTCTACGGCTTCCGTTCAGCGCCGTATTGTGTGGATTAGTCCCGGTTTGCGATCGCTCGGAGATCGAGTCGAAGTCCTTCGTGGTTTCGGTGCCTCTCTCCCCGCCCACTTGGTCACATCCAACCTTTGTCAGGTATAAAGCTAGTTACCCGCTGTTCGCAGCAACTTATCCTTTGTTCTTGAACCTACTATCGTGAAGATCGGGCCATCCCTTGCCGATCCGAAATCGGTACCTATCACATAGTTTCCACATATATGGACTCTTTTGTAGGAGATAGTCCTATACATGTATATTTTATTAAGTAGAGTCAAGATGGTACAAACAAGAGGAACTGGAAGAATGTTTTATGAAGATAGAGACCCCAACCTTCAGTGCACCAGTTGGTTTTACAAACATGCTTGTCGAGGCACCGATTGGCTATCAAACTACGTTAGGAAAGTGTCTCGAAGTTGCTCATCAAGGTTTTTTTTTTGACAACAAACATTCATGTATTACTTAGCAGCATGAAGCTGCAAGGACCTTCACTAAAGGAAGGTGTACAGAGTGCAGTGCTCCACTAAGGGGACACTGATAATCATTGCCTACATATCTTGGAGTATAAGTTTGTAGATCAGAGTGGGCGTAGGGCAGCCTAGCCAAAACATGGTGTGGTATTAAGATTCCTGCTAATTTTGTAAACCTTGGCATCTGTATTGATAGTGGCATTGTCGAATATTTGAGTGTAAGTCTTCATTCTCCAGTCGGGTGGGTGTGAGTGGTCATCGGAGTTGAGGAACAACACTAGTTTGTCGAAAGAAAGGAGAGGAGGTTGAGATGAAAGAAGGCCCGAGGGCCATTGCCGCCGCGCTCGGCCATGATTACTGAATGGGTTTCAGTCATCATCGCCCTGATGTAGATGGTATTCGACGGTTGGACCTGCGTGTTAACAAATAGGATACCAATGCCCGCCCTTCTTGTGTGTTGGTGATCCTGGTCCGGTGCAGTGGAAGCATCTACAAAGCATCGACTCTGGAAGTGTGTTCCAACGAGTTGCTGCAAAATGAGATCCCATACCTTGTGCTTTGGACATATAGGTTATTTGTTGCAAGTTGTCGCCACTAGATTCATCATGTGTAGCTGGTGCATTCCTCCCGGCTGTTGTGGAGGATGAGGCCGTCGGTTTGGAGAGCCGTCCCCGTGTGTGTAGGTTTGAGTTTGGTTGGCTGCCCTTGTCTTGCTTCTTGTTGGTCTTGTTGGTGTTGTAGTGCCCATGATATGAGAATGGAGGTGTGCTTGCGCCGCCATGCGAACCTGAAAAGGAGACCAAGATTTCCTTTGGAAGCGATTGTCATTCCTGGCTTTCCATATATACCACAAAGTAAATAAGACGTTGCATAAAGTATCCTCCGAGGGGGTTGGGGTGATAAGCTGAGGGAGGGCAACCTGAACTCCATCTTCCTGCTCAGAGATAGCATGAGTATGAAGAGGGGGAGAGAAGGTAGCCCAAACTTGAGTGGGAAGGTCACATTTAAAAAATAAATGAACATCATTTTCAGTTTGACCACAATAAGAGCAAAGTTTATCTATATGGACAGAATATCTACCCGCTCGAGCCCTAGTTGCTAAAGCCCTTCTAATAAGTCTCCAAGTAAAGGTTTTTATGAGGGGAGGAATTACCTTGCTCTTCCATACCTTTTGGAGGATGAGGTTTGCATCATGTGATATGCTTCTTGAACCTTGAGTAGGTAAATTGTGACCTACTTGCTCTGTTAGCCTTTTATAAACTGCCTTGGTGGTACATAGTCCATTTGTAGAGGGAGTCCATCGAAGAATGTCATGGTGATTAGAGTGGACGACCTGCACATTTTGGATGGTTTGGGCAGCTTGGGGAGAGAAAGTGGTGTTGACATGAAAAGCGCACTGTGCCTCACACACAGCAAGCCGGAAAGCGTGGCTTCAAACAGGTGCCCGGGCGGTTGGAATCCGGATGCGTGCCAGTCAGTTTGACCTGAAACTAACAAGGGATAAAACGATGAGAGCAGAAACATGTCAGGTGTGCCCATGACAGTTCCAAATATACGGCCCTGAAGCCACTTACGATGACATACAACTATAGAAGCTGTCTGCCAACAAGTTTAATGAAGCATTTGGCTAATATGAAGGTAAAAACATATAAAGCATGATTGCCGAATGAACATAAAGAAGACATGTTTGAACAAGTGAAACTGATCATAGATATCATGTATTATCGGAAGCATATAACCTTAGACCAATAAAACCGTCAAACATGATAGATAATAAGCAGGTAACTCATAAATATAAATCTAATTGAGTAACACATGCATAAGCCTAATCCAACTAGTCTGCCGCACGTCTAGCCTTCTTAAACCCGTCTAGCATAAACCCAAGCAAGCTAATCCACCGCATGATACCACTTACTCAAATCTACACCACTTTCTACAACTAACCAGCGCCTGCCGCACGGCCACAACCTTAGAAGTAGAAAGCTAAAAGCACGCAATTACTCAAACAGATCTATAAATACTTGCTACTCGTGAAAGCATAACCGTGTTCGGCAAGTTTGCCGAATCGGGGTCCATGAAGAAGGAACAAACATGTAAACGTAAACAAACCTATCAGATTGAATCGAATTCTAGTCCACCGGATGACTAGCTCTAAAGCAACCCAAAAGCCTGCATCTGCCGCACGATACCCAGCTCTGTCAAGACCCAATTACGTCTAACATGCATGAACCCGCAACATGTGACAACCTAGATTGATCTAGCTCGGCTATTGTAAACAATCTACTTATGACGGCAAGATGAACATAAAACATAAATAAATCTAAGTAGATCGTAAAAGAATATGAAGCCGAGCCTTATCAATCTAGATTGGGCAATAAAGTGTTACAAATATATAAATATAAATAAACAAGCATGCAACACGTGGTAACTTAATGAATCTATTAGATCTTGCCAAATCTAATAGAGCCGATAACTATCTTGCCTCGCTAAGCTATCAAGCAAACGCCTGCCGCATGGCCATCTAGTCGAGATAACAAAGCATAAGCGAAGACTTCCCGTCATCAAGCAAACGCCTGCCGCACGGCCATCCAGTCAAGATAAACGAGACTACTTGCTACTAAGCAAACGCCTGCCGCATGGCCATTCAGTCGAAGTAAGCAAGGTTGCCGGAACTTACGGAGGTCGACGGATCGATGATTCCTCTCGAAGAACTCGACGACACGACAAAGGGACTCGAAGTTGGCACGGGGCCGGTTGATTGTATTTGGTTGTGAACAGTCTTTACAATGGCCAAGGGTTTATATTTATACCCTGGACTTAACACGAGTCCTAGAAGACTACGATTACATGGACTAATCCCTAAAACAAGATAACTTTGGCTCCAAGTCTTCTCAAAGTTCTTATTGCCCCCGTCATCGAGAAATCTTCTCTTAATCGGCTAATCATCCATTATTCTTTACTTCCCGAGTGCTCCTCAAAATAGCCGACCGCACAGGCATTTGCCGAATCTTCACAAATAGCCGACCGCGCGGAGCGCTTGCCGAATGTCGTATGTACTCATACCTTGCCGAATGCCCTTCCTTGCCGAATGAATCCTTATTATTAGCACCTTGCACTGGCCCACCTGTCATCTTCTCAGGCTTACCAAAATCTAGTGTTAACACATGCCCCCTCAAATTTGGGATAAAAATACTTTTATTCCAAAATTGATTACAGCTCGCTTCAATCTGCTTAGGTCAACACGTTCAAAGCTCCACTTTTCCGCCTGCTCATCACAGCCACCGCTCAAATTCCTGAAACCCTAGAGCTTCTCAAATCAAGCTTCAAGCTCCTCAATGGCGGCCCAAGATGACATCCCGCAGGTAACTTTGCCTATCTTCATGCATTCAGTAATTTCCTTTCTGTAATTTGTTTCTCCCAATTCTTACTTTCTTCCCCTTTCGAAAGGATTTGAAAGACGAGATCTTGATTCCGCGTGCTGAGGACCCAGATTCCTATTTTCTTGGCCCAATGGGAAATTCAGACCCAGTGGAGTTCATCGAGAAAGAAACCCAGCGAATTCCTTTTAAGTCTGGGATATCAGAGCTGAGATTATGGCCAAACACCTTCAAAACCTGGCCGTTTCCCCCAATCGCAGGATGGCGGGATTGGTATCGGAGGATACATACCGCGGCTGCAAAGAAGAACTGGAATTGGGATGGCTTGAATATAAGCCAATGTTTCGAATTGTCTCTGTCAGAGACCCCCAAAAACGAACATCTTCTAATAGCAGCAGCTCATTTCTAGTCTGATGCCACCAATACCTTCATATTTGGTCATGGCCCAATGACCCCCACATTGGCTGACGTGTTCATGATGACAGGCTTGAACATAACTAAAGCAATCTACCCCTTCAAATACAAGAATTCCGGTTCTCGAGAGAGTCGTCCAAGTCGGTGGTGGATATATCAATTATATCAGCACATATAAACAGAAAGGCTCTGTCAAGGATATCGAATATCTAGCTTTCTTGAATATGTGGCTATGTAGATTTGTCTTTTGCGGGAAATCCAATGAGCCAACCCTCAATCACATAGTGATGGCTGAAAATTTGGTTGCTGGCACTCTGATTCCTTTGGGCAAGTATCTCCTAGGAGCCGTTTACCATATGATGCACCAAATCACCACCCAAATGTCCAAAGGAGGAGAAATCCATTGTGTGAACAGCCCCTGGTGGTTGATTCAGATGTGGCTGCAACTATATATGCATCAAATAGTGCCCATTGAACTCCACAATCTGGATTTCCCTTCAATCAATTACTCTGAAGGAGAACCAGCACTGACCAAAGCTTGTCAGACATATGGAGAGGCTGCATCTTCCATTGTTATTGACATAGACATTGGTCATTTATTCAAACTCTTCTTCAAGGGGTTCAACAGCCCAACCTGGCTTCCTTATAAAGACAATGATGACTTCATCTTTCCTTGCAAATTCAGTTATGAATCTGGCTGCCAAGACAAGATTTCCACAGAAGTATTCAATGCTCTCATCAAGCCTTGCATTCTACCAGCAGAGTTTAACCATGGAAGGAAATTGCATCCCACCTATGAAATTTACAACCCAAATATGGTGGCTAGACAACTTCGATGTGGCCAACTGCCCCCAAGGCTATTCTTCTCTGAAATCATAAAACTCAGGGAAGAAACAAGAGCAGAAATAGAGACCAAAAGAGTATTTGAACTTGGATGCTCTTTGCCAACATATGCCCCCAATCCATTTGGGCTAATAGAAGTGGCTCATCCATTATTTATTTCCTGGTGGCAAGAATGGTACAGTCACATCTTTAATACATCAGTGCATCCTCTATGCTGGCAGCTAATGCCCCAATTTGATTCTAACTAGCGAGGTAAACTCTTTTCTGCTTAATTTTTGATTGGTTGGCCACCTTTACACATGCTTGACAAATAGTTGTTATGTGTAGGACATTGAACCTGCTCCCCCTTCAAGAAAAGTCCAGTATTATCGTGCTGGATTAAAAGCTGTTTTAGGCTTCAATGCCCCAACCCTGGCATCTCTGATGAAAGCCCCTGTAGCCCTGGACATCTTTTCTTCCAAGAAAAGCAACAAAAGAAAAGCTCCAGCTGGGCCAAGCACTGCTGTGGCCAGGAAACTAAGGTCTAAAAGGACCAAACCACTTCCGAAGGTATGAGCTTCTCCTAGTTTGTATTTAATGATGAACTTGGCCTTTAACTGCATTTATTCTTTTTGCAGCTTCAGATTACCCCTCTGGTAGATGCTCTAGCAACAAGTGAGGAAATTTTAAAAATCAATGAACAAATTGGTAATAACCTCTGGACTATATCTACAATCTCTTTTCCAACTTGTTTGTTGTTAATAACTTATCATCTCAACCAGATACAAATGCCATTCTAGATGACATGGCAGAGGAATCCTCTTCTAATCCTTCAAATTCTTCACTCGGCCTTCAATCAAGCTCTTCTCAGAAAAAGCCAGAATACCAGGACATACCTGAGCAATCATCTCCAAGCATCCATACAAGTCCTCCCAGGCAACAAGATCTTGAAGGTCAGAATGTACATGAGCAGTCATCTCTCAGCCAGCCAACTCCTATTCAGCAACAAGCTCTCAAGGATCAGGCTGCACCAAAATCTCCTCATTCTGTGCACTTCTCTAAAGCTGGCAGTTTAAATCAAGACAATGCTGAATCCAGTGCAAGTCCTGCTCATTCTTCAAATAGTATTGCAAAAATTCCAAAAGAAAAGCCTGCTCAAAAGGTACAATTTTGTCTTGATTCTTCTAATAGTAAACTGAATATCACCTAGCTGGCTAATTCTTTCTCCCTTTCAGAATGAAATCAAGCCAACTGCTAGCTATTCCTTCACTGTTGAGGACTATTTTGCTGAGAAAGGTGAAGAAGCTGTTTCCCAACAAGAACAGCCAAGCAGGGAAGCCATTTCAAGCCAAATGCTTTCTCAAGAAAATCAAGCTCGGCTAAAGAGTATAATCTCTTTATTGGACAGAGACATAAATGTCTTGGTTCAGGATGCAGATCAAATAAAAGATCTGATGGAGTTGATTGACCAAGAGATCCCTTCCTCCCTTAGAACCATGTTAGATTCTGCAGCCCAAGGGGACAACCATTTTGCTACAGTCAAAAGGGCTAACAAAAATATAGCTTTGAGGTCTGCTCTTCTTGGTAACAGATCTGCAAAGAAACAAGAAGCCAGGAACCTGCATTCCCAAATCCAGGCTGATAAAAGTTCCTTGAACACATTGCAGCCTGAACTGAAATCCTTAGAGAAGGAGAAAGCTGATCTGGAAACCCGACTGGCACAAGTGAATTCTATGATCAAGAATCATCAAGATAAAATAGCCAATCTTCCCAGGTCCATAGAGGCAGCCCAACAGAAAATAGCAGCAACCATAGAGGAGGACCAACAACTTAAAGCCAAGCTTGCTAAGATACTTGGCTCTGAAGAGGATGACATGAGAGTGCTGTCAGGAGTTAATCTCGTCAAGGCTGAAGCTCTGAATGCCATTAAGCAGTATTTGAATATGTAAAACATTTATTTGTAACAAACTTGTATGCCGTGCTTCACTGCCGAATCCTGTTGTTACTAAACTTTCTTCTTGACTCTCTCTGATGAATGTTCCATGCTTAACTATATCCAGCTTCCCTCGACCAGATTTGGTCATAACTTGTGTTCTGGCTTCATATTTTTGATAAAACATAGCCGAATCAAATAAAAAATGATTTAACTTTCCAATGAACAATTTGATCTCAGCTGCATTCGGCTATTTTGACTGCATTCAGCTACTTTCTATACTCTGGTCCACCCTTACCGATTGGAGAAGTTACCGACCGAGAACAGGGGATTTAGCCGAATCAATCTTTTTTGACAACGGCTCAAAGGAGAGCGCTTGGACTTCCTGATTATGGGATACGTGCCATGATCCTTAACTGTGATCTGGCTGGCTTATAAATAAAGGCTTCCGGGTTCCATAGTTGCATCCAAAGCAAAAAAACCCTCTTTGTTTTCGCCTTCTCACCTTCTTCCAGCCAACCAAGAAATCGCCCAAGAGTACTAAGTAGAAAAGCAATGGCGAGCGGCGATGATCGTGGGAAGCGCCGCCGAGGAGGAGCCGGAGGGGAGCCGCGCACCATGTCACCAGCGCCGTCATGGGTAAGATCAAATCTCATGCCCCCTTGCGGTTTTTTTTTTGTTTTTTCGTTTCCGATTCAATCCTGGTTTTCTTAATTCATCAGGATGATCCCGCTCACCGGCCAAAGACATCTCCTTCCTCCCACAACGGTGACTCGGCCGACGGGCACTCGTGTTCCGGCCCTTCTTCTTCTTCCTCCGGCTCTTCGGACTTCGGCGGCGGGGCGAACTCAACCCTCACCCCCGGCTCTCCGGAGGAAGAACAGGGAATTCCTTCATTATTCTTCCTCCGGCTGAAGGACTTCGAGAAGTTCTCCAAGGAGACAAGGAGGTCATCGGAGGAAACAACTCGCGGACGCCATCACCGGTTTGCGACTTCCCTTGAATCTTGCTCTAGTACTTTACCCTCACCGATTTGATCATCCTTTTTCTTCTTCCTGAAGCGGCGAACAGGGTCGCCGACATGGTGAACGCCCAAGGGGGAGGGCGCCTTGAATGGACATTTATGTCCATGGCATCCACCTTGGCGCTTCCATGGGGCTGGCCGCCATGTCCACCCAAACCGATGAGGATTACTCCTCATTGAGGCCAGCGGTGGAGTGCGAAGACATTCGGCATCGGGCGAGCTCATAGATGAGTCACGAAGATCATCGCCGCCGCCGCATCCGCCGACGCCCAATCCATCCTCAACAAGCTATTCAAGCAATAGTTTATACTAGGATTGATTTGGGTGAATAATAAACTTGTTCTGGGCATTTTTAATTTGGCGATTGTCGATTACGTAATGGCGATTCTCTCTTATCTTCAAGTAGATCGCGAAAATCGGAATGCTCGTTTCGACTTAGCCGAGGAAACGGAGAATTCTCGACTGTTCAATATTCCATTTAATGAAATTCAGCTTTCTCCTCTCCCAAGATATCTACCAACGGTTAAGTGCTAAAGCCACCCGTATGAAATCCACAGTACTTTGTAGACACTTGCTGAATGACTGAAAATTGCACTCGTGAAATAATGGACGATGAGAGTACCCGATTGCTCGATGATTTTTGTTTGTTTGCTCTAAAAGCGACACATGCAGGGTCGGCTATTCTCCATACTCATGGAGTATTTTTTACGCTAGAGGCGATGTCTACCCCGGTTTTAAGAACAAAATCGGATACACACCATATGTGAGCCCGAGGAAGTCAAATCTCACATATAGTTACAATTAAAGGGAATATCAAAACATAATGCTTAATATATAACGAACATAAAATAAAGAAGACAACCTCAAAGCGCGAACAACGGAAAGACACTCCGATCACGGGATGAGGGGACCTCGACTAGTTGACCACAAGCCCGACTCCTTCAATCACCGGCGGTTTGGGTGGGGTATTGCAAGGGTGAGTCCATGTCGAACTTCGGCAAATATAACATGGGTGGATGAAGCTTTACGGTGAGCTTTTAGTAAGTCATAGTTTTATTCATTCAAATAATTCTAGGTTGCGCTTAAGCTCAATTATTCCCCAACAATTATTTAAGATCACCATAGTTCAAGTCTCACCATTCACATCTCAACATCATTATCACCATTACTTCACCCTATCATGTTACTTATTCCATCAACACGGGCCGCTCATTGAGCGGCGGGTGTTATAAGGCGATTTTACCTGCGTAGAGGTGTACACTTTCCACCGTGAGTTATGACTTCCAATTGAGTAGGTTAATTGGCCTAAACAGCGAAAGTCGGGGAAAGATTATCGGTCGAGGCGCTATAGATGAGATATAGGACCAAGATGGCACAATGACACGCGCCTATACACAAGGGGCGGGGACCGCACTATACCCAACCGACAACCCCTTTTTTGCGCCACAAGGGTAACCCCCAACAAAGCTAGAACCACGAGCTTTCTAATCTGATCAAAGCCATATGCATCCACCTTGGCGGTCCTTATGGAGGGCCAAGAGCATCAAAAGTCCTCTCCATACGTTGTTTCGTTATCATGTTCACCATCACCAACATCTCATAAGTAAGTAGACATCATTGGGTTCATTTATCTTTATGTTGGCGCTAGCAAAACTACCCAATGCATATATCCCAAGGTAACAAGGAACATATAACAAAACTAGGACAATCCTTAAATCAAATTAATTAAACTCATGCATATGAAATAATGGTTAAAGGTGAATAGGTCAACAAGGTAAAGCCCAAGCTATACTTGCCTTAAAAGCTTCTTGATCACCACGTAAAGCTCACCGACTATATCGATCGTCCACGAGCAACATACAATCATAGATGATGCAAACAAAGAGATACTATGAGAACAGTACACCAACAGCAAGTAAATAAATTTAAAAGGTTATAAACAAAATAGCCACGCGACGATCACATAGACACGCATTTCATGAAATCCATCACTAAACAAGATTGGCATTAATTAAATTAAATACAAACTCGAAAGTTTTTAAAAGGATTGATTAACAGTTACATAAACACGTAGATGACGAGATTTTAATTTGCGCAAGTTGAACGGGGCTATCGGATTTAAAATGACAAAGTTATAGACATTTGAATGGAATGGCAAAACTGTAATTAGACTGAAACTGATTTCGGAATAAATAAATAAAATTGCTTTAGAAAATCGGATCTGAGGACCTATGCATAAATAACCATAGATCTCAGGGGCTCTTTAACAAAAGTGACACCCGAAGGGGTATCCTTTGATCTCGGCCGTTGGATCGAGTTTCGACGGCCAGAAACAGATCGGGGAGGGCAATGGCGGCGCTTTCGCCGGACATGAAGCAGGCCACGGTGGTTGGCCATGGACGCCGGCGAGGAGATCGCCGGAAAGGCCCTACCGGCCACCAAACCGGACTCGGCCGGGACCAAACGAAAATGGGCTTCTCACCTCCGACGAAAACGGCGGGCGAGATGGTCTGAAGACGACGAACGGACGGGAGGGGCGAACTGCTCCGATGCCATTTGAGCGATAAAAAGCACGAAACGATGGAAATAGCGGCGAGTTCGCAAGGGCAACGCGAAGCTCGGCACGAGTCTTACGGCGAGGTCGACGCGCCGACGAAGTCGACGAAGCTCGACGGAAACAACGGCGGCTGCTGTTGGGAGATGCCGATGGGAAAAGATGTTGTGGCGCTCGCGGCTCTGCTTATGAAGGCGGGGCGCGGCACCAGGAAGGAAAGCAGGAACGCAAATTAGGAAGGGAGCGGCATCAGCGCGATTCGAATCAAACGACGACGACGTTCGCGAGCTGGAAACGCGTGCGTCGTGCATGCTCTGCGCAAGGGCTAGGGCTGAGGCCGAGCTCCTGCTGGAGATAGGCCAGCGAGCCAAGGCAAGGGAAGCCTGTTGTGTGCGTGAAGATCACGATCGATGAATGGCAACGAAATCTCTGTTGCCAAACGCACGAAGCGAACAATAAGGCTGAACGTATCTGACTTGGGGTAGGGGGGATAACTTTGTAGAGGGGGATTCAGTGACATCAAACAAAGAAAGAGAGAGATGCAGCGCTGCGGCTTTTTTTCGAGTTGGGCCTGCCCGATAGCAAAGAAAGGAAAGAGCTCGGTGTTAGTAGGCCAGCTGGCTTACAGGCTCAAGTGACGAAGACTACAGGAAGTAAAAGGGAAATACCTTTCTTTTTATTAAAACAGCTTTCAAATAACTTCTTTTGCAAATCGGCCTTGAAATCCTTTTCAATTCATTCACAAAATAAAATATTTGTTAAATAATGTTGCTATCCCCTAAGATAAATTTTAATTAAATGAAAAACATTATTTTCCTATTTTCATGAGCACAAAAATTCATAAATAAATCATTTTCTTCTATATTCTCAAAAATGCAAAACAGGCGATGTTCAAACATCGGCTATTCACGTTAATCTAATCTTTTATGAACCAACCTCAATGCTAGGATAATATTTCTTGAGATACCTCCCATTGATGGCTTTTGTTAAATTATTCTCCAAATAAAGATTTGAAAACATATGCGTTCTTCGGGCACACATCTTTGTATCCGAAAAGGTCCTTCCCAATTTGGAGACCACTTGCCGAATGCTTTGTCTTTTTGTTCCAATCGGCAAATGAGCCTTCCAAACCAAATCTCCTTCTGCAAATTGTTTCACCACGACCTTTTTGTTATAATACTTGGCAACACGTATCTTTTTTTCTCAATATTTTCCAATGCCTTGAGACGAATTTGATGCAAATCTTCTAATTCGTCTATCATGAGATTGTTATAATCTTCAGTTCTTAAGTCCTTCTGTAACATGACTCTTCTTGAATCATTTGCATCTCCCATGGCATCTCCCATGATGTCCATACACTAACTCATAAGGAGATGTTTGAGTAGACCCATGACAAGCCATCCGGTAAGCCCACAAAGCTTCATTAAGAACTAGATGCCACTTCCTTGGCTTTTCATCAATCTTCTTCTGGATAATCTTAATCATAATTTTATTTGATGCTTCTGCCTGGCCATTGGCTTGTGCATAATAAGGAGAAGAATTATATAGCTTGATCCCCATGCTCTCGGCAAAATCACAAAACTCTAAAGAAGTAAACTGAGTCCCTTGATCAGTTGTTATAGTTTGAGGAATCCCAAACCTGTAAATAATATGCTCTTTGATAAAACTGATCATATTTTCTGATGTTACTTTCTTCAAAGGAATAGCTTCAACCCACTTGGTAAAATAATCTGTAGCCAAGAGTATGAACTTATGCCCTTTGCTGGATGGTGGATGAATCTGTCCAATTAAATCTATGCCCCATCCTCTGAATGGCCAAGGTTTGATTATCGGATTCATGGCAGATGCTGGAGCTCTTTGAATATTGCCGAATCTCTGACAATCTTGGCACCCCTTATAATATTCAAAGCAATCTTCTAACATAGTCGGCCAAAAATAACCTATCGTCCTAATTATCCATTTCATTTGGTAAGCCGATTGGTGAGCACCACATAGGCCATCATGTACTTCACTCATCATTTTCTTTGCTTCTTCTTGATCCAAGCATTTGAGCAACACTCCATCTATGGATTTGTAATATAATTGATCATTAAGAAGTACAAACTTGATGGCTTTATACTTGAGCTTTCGGGAAACCCTCTGTGATGGATTTCTAAGATAATGGGCAATTTCAGTTCTCCAATCATTAGCTGCCTGATCATTGCCAAAAGCGTACTCATCTATAGCAAAGACGTTTTGATTCTCCCTATATCCAGAAGCATTTTGAGCTAACCTGTTTGCTTCCTTATTGTGCTTCCTAGGAATATGATGCAATGTTACCACCCGAAAGCTTTTCAACAGTTCCCTGCATTCTTCATAATAAACTCTTAATATATCATTTTTGCACTCATATTGGCCGAGCGGTTGATTAATTACTAATTCAGAATCTCCAAAAACTTCAATCCGCAACGACACTGTGCTTCCTTAAGAAACTAAAGTCCTCTAAGCAATGCTTCATACTCTGCTTGATTATTAGTAACATGAAGCCCAATGGGAATAGCATACTCAAAAACTACTCCTCGTGGAGAAATCAACAAAATTCCAACACCACCACCCTTTTCACAAGATGAACCGTCAAAGAATAAAGCCCAAGGCGTAATATCAATTAATTCAACAGAAGGATCATGATGTTGAGTAATAAAATCAGCAATAACTTGACCTTTCACTGCTTTTGCCGATTCAAACCTTAAATCAAATTCAGACAAAGCTAAAACCCATTTGCCGATTCTACCATTCAAAATCGGCATTGATAACATGTGTTTAATTACATCAAATTTTGAAACCACCACACATTCAGCATTCAACAAATAGTGCCAAAATTTGGTACATGAGTAATAAACACATAGACAAAGCTTCTCTATTGCCGAATACCTTGTCTCTGGATCCAACAGCTTTCGACTAAGATAAGCCACTACTCTTTCTTTTCCTTCAAATTCTTGCATAAGGGCCGATCCTATTGTCAGGCTATCGGCCGCCACGTACAACTTGAAAGGCTTGTCAAGCTATGGAGGTACCAGTACAGGTGGTGCCTTCATATACTCCTTGATTTCCTCGAAAGCCTTTTGTTGTGTGTCACCCCACACAAAAACTTGATCCTTCTTGAGCTTCAATAATGGAGAGAAAGGCAAGACTCTTTCTGACAAGTTGGATATGAATCTTCTTACAAAATTAATCTTGCCAAGTAATGATTGTAGTTCTGTGAGATTAGTTGGAGGGACTATTTTATCTATAGCTTCCATGCTTTTCTTTCCAACTTCTATTCCTCTTTTATGAACCAAAAATCCCAAGAACTCACCAGCCGAGACTCCAAAGGCGCACTTATTTGGGTTCATCTTTAAGCCATGCTTGCTTGTGCACTCCAAAGTCTTCTTCGAATCGGCTAAATGTCCTTCATAATTTCTGGACTTGACCACCACATCATCAATATAGATTTCTACAATCTTGCCTATCAACTTATGAAAGATATAATTCATAGCTCTCTGATAAGTTGCACCGGTATTTTTTAATCCAAATGTCATAACAATCCACTCAAACAAGCCAATATGCCCAGGACACCTGAAAGCTGTCTTTGAAATATCCTCAATAGCCATGAAAATTTGATTATATCCAGCATTACCATCCATGAAACTAATGACTTCATGACCAGCAGCTGCATCAACCAACAAATCGGCAACTGGCATCGGATATCCATCCATTGGCGTGGCTTTGTTGAGATCTCTGAAATCTATGCACACTCTCATCTTTCCATTCTTCTTGTAAACCAGGACTATGCTTGAAATCCACTCTGCATATCTACATGGCCGAATGAAATTAGCTTCCAATAATCTTTCAATTTCTTTTTTCACGTCGGCCAAAACATCTTCTTTATATATCTTTTGAGGAGGCTGCTTGTATGGCCGATACCCAAGCTTGATCGGCAATCGATGCTCAACAATGAAATTATTCAATCCAGGCATTTCTAAGTAATCCCAAGCGAAACAATCTTTATATTCTTTCAGAAGATTTATTAACTCTAACCTGAATTCTTGATTCAAACTAGCACTGATATATGTCGGCCTTGGCTTGTCTCCATCACCAATGTCCACTTCTTCTAACTTATCGGCCGACATAAAACCACGTCCTAGCTTTCCTTTGTTGCCATCGATTGGATTACTCATTAAAAATTGTTGTGAGAGCCGACTGCTTGGATCGGTTGTTGATCTCTATTAAACACATTCACAGGACCTTCTCCCCAAACTTTCCTTGAGAAGCAATCAACTCCATCATACTCCCAATAGGCTGGTTCGGCATTAGCAACGCTTACCGAATCATCAGCTTGGACAATTTCCACATCATCTCCAACCCACTGAATAAGCACTTGATGCATGGTTGAAGGGATGCAACAGTTAGCATGTGTCCAATCTCTCCCTAGAAGCAGACTGTATGCCCCCTTGCCATCAATGACGAAGAAGGTGGTAATCAATGTCTTGGATCCAATCATCAGCTCAACATGCACAGCTCCTCAAGTATCAGAAGTGTTGCCAGCAAAATCTCTAAGAATCATATCAGTTTTCAATAGATCTTCATTGGTTAACCCAAGCTTTCTGAAGGTAGTATATGGCATGACATTGATAGCAGCCCCTCCATCAACGAACATCTTAGTTAGAGGCTTACCATTAACATACCCCTTCAAATAAAATGGCTTCAGATGTCTATTCTTCATAGATTTGTCAAAGGCTGCCTGCTTTGTCAAAACAAGCTGAGCCATCAAATCCTAAAACTCGGTCTCATCAAAGTCAGAGTAAACTTCATCTTGGACATCTTGACCTTTAGGAGCCATGAATTCCTTTGGGAGGAAGAAAGCCATACATGTTTCAACCGAAGGACCGGAGCCATCAGGTTTCTTAGGGCGCTGTTGACACATGTTATAGCATAATATTACTAGTCAACTAAACATGAAATAAGGGCTTAAGATGAATATCAACATAAGTCTAGGGGTCCAACTAACATATTTCCACGAGTTTTGGTATTTCATGACTTT
>JADLZK010010576.1:0-147850 GCA_015847255.1 Hyparrhenia diplandra
TGGTTCATTTCATCCGGCCCCTGCTAACCACTGAAAAGCACCTCGGTCTGTAGAGCGAGTGCATTCATGAAAACATCGGTCCACCTCATTCCGGACGGATCCATGTCGAATGACATCAACCGTCTAACCAAATACGCTATTAGTAGAGCTTTACTTCTTGATTCTTGACCTCCACTTCTTAATTCTTCGAAGGAGTGATCCTAATGAGAAGCAAAGTTGGAGCAGACGAGAATCAATTTTGAAGCGGTTCCTAAGGGAGCAATGAGAATCAGTGGAGAGCAGTTTTCTTTTAGCTCTCGGCTCGTAGTGTATGTAAATGGAGAAGTGATTCTCGTCGGCACGCCACCAAATCTAGTTAAGTGTTTGGTAGGGCTCCACGAAAAGCTAAGAGTGACCTCACCATCATGTTTTCTAGTCCCGTCTCCCACCACCTTCCCTCGCAGCGTCGTCGCTGTCATTGTCATCGTCCCAAGCTTGACTATAGCGTGAAAGGTTTGCCTTCGGCACGCCACCAAATCTAGTTAAGTGTTTGGTAGGGCTCCAGATTGCTAATAGTGACCTCACCATCATTTTCTAGGTCTCCCACCACCTTCCTCGCAAGCGTCGTCGCTGTCATTGTCATCGTCCCATTTTTTTGACTATAAAAAGGTTTGCCTTATCCATACCGATTGCCATTTGCAAGACCACCCCTTTGCTAGATTGCAACAACGAGTAACAACATTGTAGGTGGAGTTAAAACACTTTTTTTTATAATTATTATTAGTTGAACAAAATTATCTATTGTACTTAGTGTAGTCGTGCATTATTGCATTTTAAAACGTGCAAGCTTCCATTTATTATGAGTATGTCGTGACAAACATGAGTACAAAAAACATGTTCAAGTTGTACACTTGTACAAGATGACAATGCAATTCTTGCAGCAACTAGTTTTTTCCCCAGCTCTATATATGTCGTGACAAGCATAAGAGCACCTCCAGTGTTGCAGTAAAAGCGAACCGTGGGAAGGAAAAAGTCGAACTTTTTGCACACTAGAGAAGCCGAATATGTGTCAGAACTCAAAGCGAACTCAGGATAAGGTCGAACCGTGGCCACTAAACAAATATATCCGTCCGGCCAACTAACACTCACAGCATTCACAAGAGAGCCATGCAGTGACACGTAGAGAGAGAATAGATTTTTATTGTTTTCTGTTGCAATAAGCGAACCAAACACTAGAGCACACGAACCAAACTCATCTGATCGAACCTTTGCCAGTTTGGTTCAACGCAACACTGGAGGTGCCCTTTACAACGAGCAGTACAGCAGCTAGGTATTATATAGGTGGCGCGCCAACATCTCTCTTCCACCTCCAGACGCCCCCGATCCATCCCACTCCAAGAAAACTAACCACCTGGTCACCTCATCAAGCTACTACTCCCTCTGCGGCGATGTGCAACGGCAGCGAGACCAACAACGCGACGGCCGCGGCGGCGCCCCACGTGGCGCTGCTCTCGTCGCCGGGCATGGGCCACATGGCGCCGCTGGCCGAGCTGGCGCGCCGGCTGCACGAGGCGCACGGGTTCACAGCCACGGTCCTCACCTTCGCCAGCTCCGACTCCGCCACGCAGCGCGCGTTCCTGGCGTCCCTGCCGCTGGCCGTGGGCGCCGCGTCGCTGCCGCCCATCTCGCTGGACGATCTCCCGCAGGCTCCGCCATCGAGACTCTGCTCTCCGTCGAGGCGCAGCGGTCCGTCCCGGCGCTCACCGCGATACTGACGGACCTCAGGTCCAGGACGGGTAACCTCGTCGCGTTCGTCGCCGACCTCTTCGGCGCCGACACGCTGCGGGCGGCGCGCGACGCCGGTGTGCTGGGCTACCTCTTCTTCCCGTCCAACCTCCTAATGTTGTCGCTGATGCTCCACCTCCCGCGCCTCGACGCGGAACTCGCCGCCACCGTTGGCGAGTTCCGCGACATGCCGGAGCCCGTCAGGCTCCCTGGCTGCGTGTCGGTGCCCGGCGTTGACATCCTGCAGCCGCTCCAGGACCGTAACAGCGACGCGTGCCGGTGGATGGTGCACCACGGCGAGAGGTACCGCGACGCGGACGGCATACTGGTGAACACGTTCGACGCCGTCGAGCCTGGCGCCGCGGCCGTGCTCCGGAGGCCCGAGCCGTGGCGGCCGCCGGTGTGCCCAGTCGGGCCCATCACACAGCGGGTGACGACGAAGTCCGCGGACGACGTCGACGCCACCGGCTGCGTGGAGTGGCTGGACGCGCAGCCGGAGCGGACGGTGCTGTTCGTGTCGTTCGGCAGCGGTGGCGCGCTGTCCACGGCGCAGACGCGCGAGCTGGCGCGCGGGCTGGAGCTGTCCGGGGCACGGTTCCTGTGGGTGGTGAGGAGCCCCGTCGACGGCGCCGCCGGCGACAGCAACCCCGGGGAGAGCTACTACGACGGGTCGAAAAGCAGGGACGACCCGCTGAGCTACCTCCCCGCCGGGTTCGTGGAGAGGACCAAAGCGACGGGCCCTCGTGGTGCCGTCGTGGGCGCCGCAGGCAGGGTCCTCGCGCACCGCGCCACCATGGCGATGCTGACGCACTGCGGGTGGAACTCGGTGCTAGAGAGCGTGACGAGCGGGGTACCCATGGTGGCGTGGCCGCTGTACGCCGAGCAGAGGCAGAACGCCGTGTTGCTGTGCGAGGAGACCCGGGCGGCGCTCCGGCCTCGGGCCCGCGGCGCCGACGGGATGATCCTTGCGGAAGAGATCGCCGAGGTTGTCAAGGAGATGATGCACGGCGACAAGGGGAGTGGCGGCGCGCGCCAAGGTGGAGGAGCTCCGGGAGGCGGCGGCGAGCGCGCTCGAGCCGGCGGCGTGTCGTACGAGACACTTGCTGAAGTTGTGAGCAAATGGAAGGGCGCTGCACGCTGAAGTTCGTTTCAACTGAATATTTGTCGTCCGTTAAAAAATTAAAAACTGTGAAGTTTGATATGAAGTGCCATGTGCATCGTCGTACATTCATACAAATCACTTGGATTACTCGTTTGGAAAAAAAAAAAAAAATTGGCATAAAAAAGGTTGTGCAGCAAGTTGTACATTGTTATTCATGTCTACTATGTCCCATTGCTTTGTGCTCTTATAAGGCCCAATCTACTTCAGTCATGCATCGTGTCTCTCATAACAATCCGTAAAATACATGGCAACAACTGTGTTTAGGAGCTGGATTTCTTTTGGTTGGGGTTCTATGTGAGTGTGTGGGGTATCTAAATTAGGGAACCTATTTATGCCTACATGCTTGAGGACCCGCAAAATTGTGATCCCAAAGAATATCGATAACAAAAGCTATTTGTATTACTGATAAGAATAAGTAATTTGTTTAATTAGATAAAATATTGATCTTGTTTAGTTTCCAAGTTTTTAGGGTGAGTTTTTTTAAAACAAGTGGGGCCCCGGTAATCAAGGTATCAAGATCCGCCGGGATCTCTAGATGCATCGTGTCTCTGGAGCAATCCGTAAAATACATGGCAATAACTGTGTCGGAGCTGGATTTCTTTTGGTTGGGGCGCCCTATGTGAGTGTGTGCTCCATCTTGCCATGCTTGAGGACCCAAAATTGTTCCCCAAAGACGATAACAAAACGGGTATGGGCGGCTAATGTCAATTCCGCCTAGCCCGACGTGAAGAGATCCGTGTATCTCACATGAGAGATCCGTGTATCTCACACACGCCCGAGCGCCACACAACGCATTTAATGTAGGGATACGGGGCGACAAAGGAGATCGAAAAGGTGCAATCATCTGTCGAGAGCTTATCCCTAGACACGAAGTAAGCTTCAGGGTGACAGCGTCCAGGCAGACACTGGGCGTCTAAAAACTATTGCTTTGGTGCGGCGGGCCCGTTAACATAAGCAATCCGACACCTACCAAAATAGACACGACTTACGCAAAAAGAAGGACCAGCGACAAACAAGGGTCGCTCTTTCCATACACAGCGACCGGAGGCGTCTTCTCCAAGCATTCTTCTTCCTACCGTCCTCTCCCTTCACCGTCTCGATCATGTAACCATTTTCCTCCTTGTAGACTATAAAGGAGAGGCATGTTAAATTTTGTAAAGGACATTTGTGTCAATAGCTATTGCTTTGGTCGCTGCCGTTGACATGGTTATTTCGTACTGTTGTATGGTTCCTTTTTTTTTATTTATTTATTTGTGGATATTATTATTATTATTGTTATTACTATAGCCCACTAGTTTCTCGCCCGCGTTCTTTTGAAAATAAAAAGATCTTCATCAAGCCAACGACAGCGACAATAGTGGGGCCATCAAGCTCTCTATCGCCGGTGTCATTAGTCCTTTGCCTAGAACAGAATGCCATTTCTGCATTAGAATGAGTGAACGATGCACTGCAACTAGAGGACCCATGGCTAGATTTCTGAATACAAATGTCTTAATTTGAACGTACATGCGTTTTTCTTATAAAGAAACTATTTTCTTTATATAATTTCTGTATAATTCATGCGTTTCAAAGAGGTTTTAAGAGTATGCAGGTCCCCTACCAATGCTGCCTACACAGGCTACACTTTGCGTATACTTCTACGATGGGAGGTAGCACGTAGCAGCGTCTACGCGGGTTATACTTGACACCCAACTTCAGCAATCAGACAAAAGTTAAAACGTTGCAGCCATGCAAAAATGGCTCCGAAGCCTTGACATAACACAGAACATACACAGCGACACGAATCATAGCCGAACAGTGAAAGTAAAAATACTCCAGTAGTGTCTTAGCACCCAGCTAGCCTAGGAGCGGCACATAGCAGCCTACTCGCTACAAAAATTCCGAAATGTTGCATACGAGAAAATGAACTTAGAAACCATCCTTCGCCACAATTCGAATAGACCCCGACCTTACCACTCCTCCAAAGCAGAGAAAAGTTGGCGTATTTTAACAAAAACATACTTCTTTATCCAGAAACCTTAGCAGCCATATTATCTAGAGAACATCTAGAGAAGGTCAGCGACGTTGGCAGGCAGCTCCTCAATGGTCACGTTGTAGAACCTCTGGATGTCAAACAACATCCGCTCATCGTCACGGGTGACAAAGTTGATGGCAACACCCTTCCTTCCAAACCGACCACTACGACCGATGCGGTGAAGGTAGTTCTCGGGCTGGGTCGGCAGGTCGTAGTTGATGACAAGTGAGACCTGCTGGACATCAATACCACGAGCGAGCAGGTCAGTGGTGATGAGCACACGGGAGGACCCGGACCTGAACTCCCTCATGATGATGTCTCTGGTGTTCTGGTCCATATCACCATGGGTAGCTGAGACGGTATGATCCCTGCTCCTCATCTTGTCCGTGAGCCAGTCCACCTTGCGGCGGGTGTTCACAAAGATGACACTCTGGGTGATTGCCAGGGTCTCATACAGGTCACAGAGAGTGTCAAGCTTCCAATCTTCCTTCTCCACATTGACATAGAATTGCTTGATACCCTCAAGAGTGAGCTCATCTCTCTTGACAAGAATCCTCACAGGCTTGTTCATGAATTTGCGAGTGATCTCAAGGGCCTCAGGGGGCATGGTAGCTGAGAACACACCGACCTGAATCTTCGATGGAAGAAGCTGGAAGATATCATAGATCTGCAAAGGGCACAAGTCAGTTGAAGCCAGCTTATAAACTATCAAAAGATATCTTACATAGAAGTAGAAAAGAACAGTTCAAAGCTGGTCAGGAACATTGGATGACCATATCAGCAAGTTCGGTCAAAGAAATTTAATTAGCTTTATATGCATCACAAAACTAAATTTGCACTATGCATATCACCATCCTGCTAACCAACAAATGCCATGCTTAGATATGGATTAGTTAATAGAAGATTAGTCTGCAGCACATCAATTCAGAATATGTTGTAACAGCAATCTAAGAATCAGATATGTTACAATATCAATTTAACTTTGTAATAAATGAGGACACGTCAGGTTTAGGCCATCACAAATCACAAACTTAAAAAAAAACAAGGCAATTGATGTAGTTACAGTACCTAAAGTTGCAGCATGACAATAACAATCAAACATGCATGAAGTTGACAAGGACTGAGAAGCAAACCTGATCCTTGAATCCACGGGAGAGCATCTCATCAGCTTCATCCAACACAAACATCTTGATGTTGTCAGGGCGAAGGGACTGCCTACGCAACATATCAAACACACGCCCTGGTGTGCCCACAACAACGTGCACACCGCTAGCAAGAATCCTTTGGTCCTCACGGACAGATGTTCCACCAACACAGGCATGCACTTTGACACCCAGATAGTCCCCAAGAGCACGCATAACCTTCTCAATTTGCTGAGCAAGCTCACGGGTTGGAGCAAGAACCAATGCCTGGCACTCAACCAATCCATAATCAAGCTGCTGTAAGATTCCAGAACAGAAGGTAGCTGTTTTTCCAGTTCCAGATTGGGCCTGCTGAATCACATCAAGCCCCTTGCAGAAGGGAACTATTCCCCTTTGCTGAATAGCTGATGGCTTCTCAAAACCTGAAGAATGTGAAAGCAAATGCAAATCAAGTAATGTAATAGTAGGGCAGATCAAAACTCACTGAATAAAGGAATAACATGAAGTAAATGAGATTTTAACATACCATAGGCATAGATGCCTCTCAGAAGATTCTCTTGTAGCCCCATGTTGTCAAAACTTTCACAAACTTCATCATACGAAGTGAAGAAGTCCTCAGTTCTGAACATTGCAAGCACAGTACAAAAGTTAAGTACATCAACAGCTAACAAGTGAAGAACTAACTAAAACACGTACAGCATCCAAGTGACTAAGTAAGAAATTTATGCAAGGACTTACAGCAGCTCCTGCATTTTCTTGTCATACTGCTTGTCATCAAACTGGGACCCTTCTGGTGCCAATCCTGCCATGGCTGGAATGGAGAAGGTAACCAATAAACCACAAAGTCAACACACAGTAATGATGGCAACATAGGAACACACAGTAAACAAGACATCAATAGCAAACTTGACCACAGAACAAACTTTAAAGGCATTTACACAATATATCACAACAGAAGTGAGCATGTTGTTCTATCCAAGTAATCAGAGAAAGAAAAGAGAGACATCAATTTCGAGTGACCATTGTCTTAAAGAACGGACTTCACACTATATCTGTAAACTAACCAGTTAAAAAATACAGCAAAAAGTGGGGATAACTGACACGGAAGTTAAGACTGTCCTATAAGTTAAGATCAAGCCCAATTCTTCAATTAACTACTGCTGCATACTGTTAGATATAGGGTCCCCCAAAGTGCACGGGTTCCCCCAAAGTGCACGGGTAGTACTTATACAGTGGTACAAACTAAGATACTTGAGCCCAGAGCAAGTACATACAAGCCAAAAAAAGCTAAGTGGATACAGCTCCCATTACATATGGTTAGGAAAGTCATGACAGACCAACAGGTTGACCTCAACAAAGGACCAATGCTTTTCTCAACAACTTAACGGGCAAGATTGACAATCGCAGAAAAGATACGACACCGTGCGCAGTCAAGTACTACAGAATAAGCAGTATTGCCTTGCACCTAAAAACTTTCTCAGCATCAGCAACAAACTAACAGTACCACAGAAACACACATCTGGTGAGATACAAGGATGCTAGTGCGCCCAAACTTAGCAATCAATCAATCAATCACCCAACAACAGATTAAAAAAAATCACAGTCCTGTAAATAGGACACCATGATGCTCGAAGTAGGGAAAAACTCACAATCCTGCTAATAACAATCGTCTCTCCCAATCGAATCCCACACGCCCGGGCCTATCAAACCGCTTACAGGCCGAGAACACCAGCTCCTCGCCCGAACCGGCCCAGATCCGGACCGTACGCCGGCGGGCAGATCCGACGAACGCCCAGGAAACAAAACAAAACCCGCGGCCAGATCGAGCAGCGGGGTCACCAGACGGAACAGAGCTCACGGAGACAGATCTGGGGTGGGTAAGCGGCGGGGCACGGGGCGTTTCGTTACCTGACGAGACGAGCGGGCGGCGAGGACGGAGAGCGACGGCGGTGAATCCGAGATCGGCGTCTCGGATTCGATTCGGCGGAGGCGTTTGCGGGGTGCAGAAGGGCAGAGGGAGGCGCTAGGGGAGGAAGGGAAGGGAGGGTTTGGGGAGGCCGGCTTATAAATGGGTTCCGACGGAGGCGGGGCGCGGCTCGACCCGTTCCCGGCCCCGGCCTCCTCACTTCCTTTCCTGGTGGCGTGGCGTCTCGCGTCGCGTCGCGTCGGACGTGCCCGTGCGCCCGGTAGGGTTTCGTTCGTTTCGTGCGATTCTGTGCGCAGTGGGCTTGGCTCGTTTTAGAATGGGCCGGTACGCGTCGCCCGCGCTGGGCCTTTTGTCTCCTTTGCTCATCCGCGATGCGGGCCCACTCGTGACGCTGGACCCCGTAGCGGGCACGAGTGCACCGGGCGAGTCGCGTCACGGCTGGCGTGCCTGTGTGTGCCCATGACGGGTGGGTCCGCAAGAAGGTTTCCTTGGGCCCGAAGGAATCAGTTGCGCGTAGTATCAGCAAAAGGCACGATGGGGACGACCGGAGGATGGAGTTGTCTACGCGTCCATGACGCGTTGCGGCGTTCGTCTGGCGTGGCCTCTTCTTCTTCTTCTTCCATTCCAGCCTGAGTTCCATTGCTATCATCAGAGTTTTGCATTTGAGCTCCAAATAATAGATTTTATAAAATAACAAACAGCTATTTTTTTAATGATATAACAAGCCATTGTTTTTTGTAAAATAAGATTAGTTTTCTATTTTAAATGGTTTGAAGACGTAATGTTTTTCATAGGGATGAGACATTAGAGTTTTGCATTTAATTTTGGTTTTTAATGATATCAACATTGTTTTTTAATAAGATTAATAAAGTGAATAGAAGTTTTAATGAGACTGTTTTGGTTGTTTATATGAAACAAAAGAATGAAACAACGCATTGTGAGTTCTAATGTTGAGATCTTCCATCTTGGGCATTTGTGTGATGAGAACTTAACATGATCCTTTTATATTGTTGGCTAAATTAATATACTTCATGAACATTTGGTTTTAAATCTTTTTTATAGACCTACGTCAAATTCAAATGTTAATAAGAAAAAGAGGGAGAGATTCATCACTTTTTTCTCGAATGTTACGTTACCGACTTTTATATTGATATAAGTGGAGGCCCTCATTATTATCATCAAACTCTCGCAAGCAACAACACTTCAATTTCGTCCTTTCCGAGCACTTAAGGTGTATTTGGTTTATGGGGTCACTCCATGCTTCATGAGGTGATGCATTGCAAGTTCATCCCATGAATTTTGATAGAACCAACCCAATCTCCACGTATATATTAATTATTAGCTTGTGAGGAATCAGATTGTACTAGATCAACTTATTATGTAATTTATGCCCCATAAAAAAAACAAGGAGCAAGAAGAAGATGAACCACCTTAATCCTCGAACTAAACACATCTAATTCCACGGAAACAAACGTACGAGGCTTTATATATGGCTATATATTATAATAATTTATAAGAAAAGATGAAAGAAACATGCAGGTTTCGACTTTCTAGCCCTTCGTCTTTTCTGCACTCTTAAACCATCTTCTCGCTCACTGGCTTGGACCCATGGCAGGGTAGTCCAGGTAGGCCCAGGACTACCTGATCAAATTTAGATTTGCAAACGGGATTTTTCTCAAGATTGCACAGCGTTACGAAAAGTTTGGCCCAAGCGCTCATTGTCTCGCCCTCACCCCAATGGTGACTTTGCGATCTTTCCCAGGTGTGAGCAAGTAGCGAGCAGCGACCGCCGGGCCCCCAGGCCGAATTCTAGGGGGGATTGAGCGTTGCGTCCCCTGCGTTGGCCGCCGCCCTGCCCCATCTGCTGGCTCTTCCTTTTTTTTTGATAAAGTGAAAAGCAATGAGCGTCGGCTCGCCAAGGATATGCATGCCGGCCGCTATAATCACTGCGTGGCCGCAAATAAGAAAATTACAAGGGCCACAACACTCTGAGGCTCCGCTAGTCCACTGGCGCACCGTCGGCTGCCTGCGGGGGTGCGCCACCAAAGCTGGCCGGCTTCCCAATCTGAGTGCCAAGCAATCGCCGCCCCCCTTGTGAGTTCTAAGCGTTTTCCCAAATCCCATTCTAGCGTTCTCTTATGCGATGATGGGGAGCCGACGATTGCAGAATGGAAATTGCAATGTAAAATTTGGCTTAGGATTGCGGATTTGTTCGTGCGAATGAGATCAGAGCCTAGAATTGATTGAAATATTTTATTATGTCTAGTGAAGAATAAGGTAAAAACAGTATAAGTTTGATAAGTTATTGAACGATTGTTTGGTGTTTACCGTGGATATTAACACAATTTAGTTAATGTATAGTTTTTTAGAATTAGTTGATGTCTACATCCGTGGTCTCGAATTTGCTATTTGATTTTACCATATTGCACCTAAAAAAGCCCTAGCTAGGGGACACACCACCAAATCGGGAAACACTGCCACAACCTCTTCACTTTTGGGGAGACTACATGGCCTCTATATGCAATACATGGTTCTTTTTTTTTAACATAAACTTTTCACATAAGGAAAATTATGATAACTTATTGATATAGAGAACAAATATTAGCGTCTTTTCAAAAAAAAAAAAAAAAAAAAAAAAAAAAAAAAAAATGCAAAAAAAACAAATATTAGCGTCCGTTGTTTGGCTATACAAAGAAAAATATTTATTTAATGCCTCTGCAATAATTAAATATATATAGATATATACAGATTGAAATTCGTAGAGCCTCTTAGAGTTTGCCCTCACGATCTGGACGTGCTATGAACTTCATAGGGATTTTTTTTAAGATAGGAAAAAGAGTTTACACACAGGTACCATGCCTCAAAGACACAAATGGGAAATATCCACATGATTTATTTGAGACACAGCAAGCTCCGGAATGATCAAATTGATCAGCATTACATCATGTATGTATATTCAGGTTCAGATAAGTCTTTATGTACAGCCAACTGCCCAGCTCTGCCAAAAATGTCCTCTACTGTACGACTGGAGAACATTTCATGTTCTTCTACTTCTGTTCCTATGCCTATGCCGACTCAACTTCCGAAGGCAGGGTTACAAAGAACGTGATCTGTTGAACTGAATCATCAGGCGCAGTTGATGCACCTAGGAGGCCAAGTGGCGACTAATGTAAAAACAATAACATATTGCACTATATATACTACTAAAGTGTAAACAAAAAGAGGACCTCAAGGTCAGTTTGATGTACAGAAGGCTAGTCCTATAGACACAGAAGACTATAGAACACCAGGGGGATGAAGGCATTGTCCAGCTGTGCAGTGTATGCCTCCAACAATCCACTCAATGTGACAGCTATCAGAAGTGATAACCAATTCTGTGTCAGAAAGGAAAATATGGTCAGCAACATGTTATGAACTTATGTGAGGCTTGCTTTGTTGGTTTCTGCCAGTAGCTAGCTTAAAGCAAGAACGAGATCGAACCTGCGAAAGAATGTACCCACTGGAAGCTAAGAGTGACACCAGGATCGAGCAGGCTGCTAGCACCGGGTTATGCCCGCTGCCGTGCCTTCAATTGTTTTCTCTAACATTTCAGAGAAGATGAAAGTATAAGAGTTCAGAGATCAAGGTGTAGTAGGGCATAACGCATAACAAACTGGACTCACTTCCTGTCTTGCTCCATCTTAGCACACCATACTTGTACCCTATCATTGATGCCTAGGTAAAAGAAACAAAGAGAATTCATCATAAGGATCAAACTAAAGATAGTAATTAACATATCACACAGATTAGACACAGAACTTACCATGGTATCACCTATCCCCAAGCTGAGAATTCCAGCAAAAGGGGCAAGCGGTCGATCATTTAATCCAGATGACATCCATTTGGGAAGTGCACAGCCCAGTAAGAGTGAAAAATGGCTGAACACACCAATAATATAAGGTTTTCAACCACAAAAACGTGACAAGAGGTAAGATATAAAATGAGGAAAATGAAGCCTATTAAAGCACACCTACCTGACAATAAGAATCTCAGAATCACGATGATCAGTAAATGCGTTCATAAACTGATGCACAACATGTCCAAGAGGGTATATTTCCCAAATCTAAGGCATGGTTAAACATTTTGTGGGGGCAAATAAGGGACAGGTTACTCAAATTAAATGAATGAAAATAACTTGGGAAGACAGAAGAATAGGTCTCTTACTCGTATCATCTCAATACCAAGAAAACTGCAAATGCTGCACCAAATGCCAAGTCCAAGAAAGCAGGCTGCAAAACATGAACAATTTTCCAGACCAAAATACTTATTATTCTGATGGAAATTGAACCTTGTTTCAGGACTGATGAAAATCAAACCTAAACACACATAAACCACCTGAAATATAACTGCAGGAGAGAAAATGAGAACGGCGACAAGATGATAATACTTGCGCAAAAGAATCCCTCTCTGTCTTGCTTTGCTTTGATATATTGTAGAACCTTCTAACTGATACATATATTACACATATCCAGTATGCACATAAAGCAAGTCGTTCATGTGAATCAGTGAACATATAGTTAATAATCCTGTGAAACAATGAACATTAAGCAAACATAAGTCAATGTATTAAAAGATTTTACAAGCAATAACATCTCACAAAGTGTAAATAGTCTATCCCAAAAATGTTCTCCAGCTACCCTATTCACATAGACCAAGGAATCCATGTTAAATTATGTCTCTTAACCACTTAACATTGACAGTGCTAGTATCAGATGAAGAACAAAATAACTATGTTATCAGCTATATCATAGAAAAATATATTTTGAAATGAGAAATCCCAAAAGCCAAACAACTATATTTAAACACAAAGGGGTATTCAATTTAAGGGTGTCAAATTTAATGATGTGCATTGACTAACAAAGCGCATGTCCGTGTGCATGTTTTATAGGATCTTCTCGTGAAAATGTGAACTGCTATGCTTACCAAACAAAAGGATGCACTCTGAGGCCTTGGACAAGGTGTGTCCATGATGGCAGTAAAAACATTAACACCACCACCAACGAGAAATAGAATACAGCAGAACCAATTATTTTTCGCGCATATGTTCCTCAGCTTCTAGTGTTTGTTGCTTGCCCTTTGTTCTACAGTAATACCAAATTTGAAGAAAACTCTTGTATAGTAACGGAAGGAGAAAAAGGCCAAGTAAAACCCCCTGCCAAAATAAAAGAGAATAAGCATAAGTGTGCAATGAAACTCATTCCAGACAATCAAAAGCAACTCTACCTGAATAATTGCAGTCATATCGCTTCTAGTTCCAGGCGTGTGTATGAATGCTTTTGATGACACAGAGAACTCCATCTGCCATCACAAATGCAAGGCAAGGCAAAATAAGGCAAGATAATTAAGTAAACAAATAATCATCTTTGCCACTAGCTGTAGAATAAATCATACATTTGAAAGTGTATGTGCCAACATATCACCAAAGTAGAGAATAAGACCACTTGACACCAGAAGCGCCTCCCCTGAAATATGCAAAAAGTGTAAATAAACGAGGGGAGAAAAATGAAATAAGTCCGAGTCAAGGTAAATGAGAAATACACTGATAGATTACAGAAACAACAGAGGACCACAAGTGATAACTAGACTTGTATATAAGATATATAAAGATATGAATTTCTACTAGCATATGGAACCAAACATAACGAAAAAGAAGAGAAATAAAAATCTAGTTACATCTTAAGCTTTAGTTACAAACCAAAAGATGCGCATGAGGGGAACTTCTCTAGAATATGCTTGATTAAGATCACAGCAGCGGCTCCATGACAGAGCATATACACCATATTGGTCATTACCATCAGGCCTACAACAAAAAGTCAATTTGAAAACTTCCTTGGGTATGCATTACCGTGAACCTAAATTAGATTTAAATGCAGACTACACATGTGTGTTACCTCCATCAGTCTTCAGTAGAAAGGACACAAAAGAATGTTGTGAGATATAAAACTATCAACAATGAGCCGTACTCCAAATGTTTAGAAATTCCATTGCTGGAGACTTCCTTAGATGCCAAAGGAATAAAGCTAGCACACTGAGACAACTGATTGATGCTGCCCAGTACTGCATTTCCAGGTATGCAAATTCTGGAGATGGAAACATAATGTAATTAGCAAATTGTGTCCATGGCCACTGAATAGACAACAAATACAACTTAGAAAACCTTTGAATTGTGAACCTTGAATGTGGAATCGAGGAAGATCTCAATTTAATTGCCAACACAATAAAGACAACAAGATAGAAACACACCTTTAGGCCCATTAGGATCAGTTGGTAAGAGCCTCGACAGTTGAATTAACCGAGAAAGCATGACGCTGGGCAGAGTAGTGGCGCCAAGAAGTATGCCTGATGAAGCACCTGGCCTGTAGCACACAATGCATCATGTTATGTCTTTCCTTTTCTGTTTGTCTTGCTAGAAGCACAGATACGAGCATTTGTTGAGTATAAACTGCATGTCGAGCATACACCACAAGTGGCAAACTAACAGATTAGCCACTACAGAGTACAGGTGGTTTTGGACATCGCAGAGTCCCAATTAATCTGAAAATGAGTCCCTAAGCCTAATATTCACATTCCTGCCATGTTAAACCGCATTTTGGTTCCATGGAAAGCAAACCACATTTTGACTGCATGTCAAAGCCAACAACACGACTGCACAAGGGATCAACCCTTACGCCTGCAGCTCAATCTCCAGTGCATCTAGTAATGCAATACTTGTTTCCCCATTTCAGCTGCACTGCATCCCACACGTTGAAGCAGCCTGAATTTGATCATCACTCGCATGAATCAGCCTCTCCCAGCTCCACCAGGAGTTTTGCAGCACACTCCACTACCATTCACTTAAAAAGGAGCTCCTACAACCCTAGACCTAGCCTTTGTTGGAGAGCTTCACTTCAATTTACACCACGCACTACGACGCCCACACGAAACCGGGATCCACACGAAACCGAACCCCGGAGACTCCCGACCCAATTGAATTCAACGGCGATGCAGGAGAGAGACAGCACGAGCGACAGAGGGAAGGAGAGGGGCGCAGCCTGCCCACCCGCACCTGGTCCTGAAGCGGCGGAGCGGAGCGGAGCCGTCCACGGCGAGCTCGACGGCGAGGGGCGGCCGCCACGAGGATCGCGAGCGGCGCGGCGAGGTGCGCCGGTGCCGCGAGCGCCACGCGTGCCGCAAAGAGGAAGACCACGAGGCGCTCGCCGGTGAGCAGCGGCGGGCCCGCCGCCGGCGACGTGGGCGCGGAGGCGGTGGCGCGCGCGAACAAGGCCATCTGGTCACCCCGTTACGCCAACGCGTCGGGCGGGTGCGGGTGGGGTGGGTTTGGTCCGTCCGGTCCGCTGTGGTGCCGTGCCGTGTGGTGTGGTGCGGCGCGTGGGGGTGATACCGGGGGCGCGGTCGGTCAAAGTTGGTGAGCGACTGGCCGACTCGTCTCGAGCATTAGCTCGTGTCATACGCCAGGAAATGTGCAGTAGTTTTCTTTATTTTTCTTCGGAAAAAAGTATGTTTTTTATAGAAGTTTTTGTTTTCGCCACACATTTGAATTTCAGCACGGACGGAAGGGGCTACCGATTTCAGCGTTCTGTATGTGCATGTATTCTACCAGTACCGTGCTCCGTGTATGGTACATTGAATTTTGTTTGCGATCAGGCATACGAATTTCAGAATCTGTACTTATGCTTGCATTTGTTGTTAATTTGAACGAGACGAGATCTCTTATATATCTACTGTAAATGAATAACTACGACACTGCAGCATAATAATTCTTACCTTAATTCCGAATTTGTGCCAAAACAACCATTAAATTCACGAGATATTTCACCACGCAGTACATAAAAAAGAGAGATCGTACTCGGTGAGTGGAAGAATAAACGCTGGATAGTGGAGAGATGCGTATGGCCAGCGCGAATATTGCGACGGAGAAACGACCAAAGCACCGCCGCCGGCGCCGGGCCGGTTTTTTCTTTTCCCATCCATCTCGTGGGCAGCCGCAGGAGAGCACATTCAGAGCATATCTCGTTCGTACCGCCTTTTACAGGCCTGTACGTCGGTGTCAAGAAAACTTTTGGAACAAGACGGCAGGGCAGAAGGTGCTGCAGTGACCATTGTACTAGGTGCAGCAATGCATTGAAATTGAATTTCCACCCCTTCCGGTAAGATTTGCATCTGGATACTCCTCAGAGCTATTTGATCACTGATCAAAACACGCTACGTGAGCAGGAAACCATATATGCCAAGCAACATTCCAGTTATTATAATAGACACGTGTGCAAGCAACATCTCGGAATACAGTGAGGAATCAAGGTCAGGTCACATAGGAGCTTTGCAATCTCCATAGTTACACACCACATTATATAACATTCACGGCTAATACAAAGTTTAAGAAGACAATAACTTCCCAACGTCTAATATATTCATAAAAAAGATGTCCACATGCTAGGATTGTCATCTCTCCATCAAAATACAGGACCATGATGGATTAACTAAAGAGTTCTTGGCAGTGAACAAGCATGCTCCAGCCTTGGGATTGGTCCTAAATCCAGTGGAACTCCTCAGCAGCTCCAACATAAAGTACCCTGAAAACAATACAAATCCCAAATTGTTAGTACATCGGATTATGACAGCAATTTTGAGTTGCATTACAGTAAACCAGTATAAAAATTTCCTAAACATTGCACCCCCTTCAGAAGGAACAATCCTGCAAATACAAAAAAAGATGCAACTTCAATTACATGCATCACAAGAGGGGTCACCAAGTAACTTAAATACAAGCTCTAACTCAAATACCACCCAGTTCAATCTTCACAAGAATATGGATGATGATAAATGGACATGTACATCCAGCCTGTCAATGTGTTTGCATATTAGATTCTTCCTTTGCAGTGAACAAACAGGAAAAACAAAAGCAAAAATAAACACAATACAAATCAACTATACTTGATAATGCATGCTCAAATAGTAACAAGTGCCAACTTGTTGACAACAGTCAAGCACCACAAGTTGGGTCCAAAGGAAAATGAATGATGCAGCTGGGCCAAAATTGTTATCAGTGTTTTAAGTCCCACAACAGTAGTCGACCACAATCTCTAACAGCATGCACAGCATGATAGTTCTCTCCGTTGACAATGGGCTATCACATGTGTTATTTAATATAGTTACTTTTTACAAATATATAGTACAAAAATGTGTAATCCGTGTAGACTAAACGGCACATGAGGCCTTGCCGACCCTGTACCGTTTAGCATTTAGGTTGCTGTTGCTCATAAATTGATGATACAAAACATGCACACAGTTGATGCCAAAATGCTGAATACAGACAACACAAGCTGAACATGACTGAATGTGTGGATGACTTTAACACTTACTTTAACTATGCACTTAATTTGTATCTATAGGGAAGCAATAAACAGGACTACATGTACTAATCACACTAGCAGGCATTGTCATGATTCCTGCATGTAAATCATGCTAGATTGGATTGATCCAAAATCTGCAGAGCACATGAACAATGGCAAGCAACACACAAAAGTGATGTGCTAATGTCAAGGTAAAGGCAAGATTACTCTAATGGCCTCGTTTTGTTTTCCATTTCATAATAAGCTCTGCTTTCCTGACTTACTTGACTCAGAAGAGCTGCTACTAGTACAGGGTGCTGCCTAGGTTACTAGTGATGAGCAAAACTATACTATTACTATTTTATATATATAGCTTGCCAAATCTAAACTGGGCTATTTATTCATGTGATGCACAAATATGTCTACAAAGGAACAAAAGCACGATCTGGACCTGCAGATTGACTGATGAAATTAACAAATGGAAAATTGAACCTATGCTCTCAGGTATTCTCAGAGATCTAGGAACAAGAGACACATAATCTCCTATGCACTGCTCACGAACAACAGGCAACACTAACGGAAACACACTCAAAAAAGACCAAGGCCAACACTAATGGAAACACACAACTGGAAAACAGGTATACACATTCAGTATTTTATTGGTCAATCAATCTCTGTAGTACTAAACCCTTAGAAATAATTTCAGTTTAATTAGATGTAGATCTTTAATTCAACATGCACCTGTACACATGTTTTGGAATATTGTAACAGAACTTTTAAACAGCTGGCATATTCAGTTGATGTAAATAGTTTATGCAGATTAACAATAAGAATAGCAGTAGCAGTTTACATAAAGCTTGAACATGAACCAGACAAAGCATACCTAAATTCAAAAGATACATTTCTTTTGTATCAACATATATCATTCATTAAAGAATAGGAAATCACTTAAAAACATCGCAGCAAACTAAAACCATAATATGAGGTTGGTTACTAGAATACAGAACTATTTATGCAAATATATTTGAGCTGAATGATGTAACAATACAGAAAAAAGAACTCAAAACAGATCTTTAATATAACTGTACAGAAATTTGGGAGTAAGCAAGACTTACGTTAATCAGACAAACATTGCAAGCTCTGGGACGGCTAAAGATGTTATCACCATCGTCTTCCAAGGAAGGATAAGAAGCAACAAGTGCATCCTGTGCACCAATGTACAGAGAGTTGTATATCTTCCAGTACACTTCACGCACTTTCCTTGCTGGATGGAAGAGACCTTGCAGGCAATAATTCAAAATCACAGCTGCACCAAGCGCGACCCTCATCCCCTCAATTGCCTCCATCACAGCATTTATAACGTGGGGAGAAGTCTCAAATATGTTGGGCCAAACATAGTTAAGCAGATGAACAAGAGCATCCTCACAACCCAAGCCTGCAACACCTAGAGCCATGTGCTTAACAGCAGATGCAGCAGTCTGCCGGTGAACCAGATCTCTATCCATTAAAGCATCTTCAAGTAAGGGAGTGACAGCATATATGTAATCTTTGCCCATCTCACCAATATACTCAAAGAGGAAAGAGAGTGACTTCAGAACACCATTTTGGACATTAAGCTCTGGGACCCGGTACTCATTCATAAGGGCAGGCAAAACTGTGAAAGGTGAGCAAGTCTCAGCAACTATGGCAATTGCTACAGTTGTGCATACACGGTTCTGTCGCTCCTGCACCTTCAAGTTATTCAACAGGGTGGCCAACACGTCCTGTGGCCCTATAGCCTTTGCAATATAACCAAATGTGTTCACAGTGGCTCTCCTAATACCCTTCTTATGAGCCTTCAACATTTCAAGCAGCTCAAAACAAATCCTCATCCACTCCCTTGCTGGCACGAATTCTGCTCCTCGGTCAGCAATCCTACCGACAAGATCAATGCAGTTCTCTTGGACCTTCTCATGCCTGTTCTTCAAGATGGGTGCCAGACGAGGAAGAAGATCCTTGATTGGAGGAGTCATTTTAGTCATACCAATGACATTCACGATAGCCTTCAAGGCTCCAAGAATTGAACCCAGCACCTCAGGATACTCCTCTCCTAAGTACTCATACAGCACAACACCCAAGTGACCCATAAGCTGCTCCTCCTGGCACTGCTTCATGACAATGGCAATCCTGGAGATCAGATCAGCAGCTTGCTGCCTAACTTTTGCACTCTTGTTGTTCAGTCGCCACTTGATGGTACCACAAATCTGAGGAAGGTAAGGCTTAACTCTCTGTCCAAGTGCATTAACCACAGCTCCAAAACCATTAAGCATAACATTTGCATCATCACTAGTCTGCTCTTGGAAAGCATACAAGATACCATCAATAAGCAGCTCCTCCAGACGAGCATCAATATCTGAAGCACCCAAATTGGCCACCACCTTCTCAATTGTTTCCATCACCATTCTTCTGTAAGGCTCGCTCTCATCTTTCAGATCCTCAACAATCCTCCCAACAATATCAGCAACTCCAACTTTGTTTGCCATCTCCACTGTAGTTTCCACAAGCTGCTTATAGTTCCTCCGATCTAGAGCCATTCTCCTCACCCAGAAGTGCTTGAAGAAATCTGGAAGGATGTCATTCCTGATATAATCAGCCTCTACACCCTCTGTACTGACACACTGTTTCACAACCTTGAGGACAATCTTCTTCATTTCTTCATCTGGAGACTGGAACTCCCTAATGAGGACCTGCATAACCTCTTTTTGTGTAGTAACTAGCATACAGAGCATCCATAAGAGGGATGATGAAACCAATGGCCTTCAGGAAGGCAGCCAGGACCTTCCCGCGGTGAGATCTGATACCCTTCCACAAAGGCTTCAATACAGTATCAAAACTTTCTATACCATATGGTGCAGCAGCCTCAGCAAGTGCAGCAAGAGAGAGGGCAGTAATCGTCCGGACTTTCTGGTTTTCATCGCTCAAACCATGCTCAATGATCTCAACTAGTGACTTGAGATGTGGCAAAACAGCGCAGCCCATGAGAATAGCAATCTGCTGAACAATTTTGATACCAGTGTGCCTAGCCTGCCACGACTTCTTACTCTGACAGACAGCCTTCAAGAATGGTAAAAGCGCAGGGATGCCCAGAGCAGAAGCCACCACACTGAACGCCCTAGCAGTCGTGTTTCTCACATACTCATCAATGTTATCAATGTCCGGTCGCATGGCAGCAATCATAGTAGCAAGCCCAGCTGCTTTGCTAAGATTTGAGATGATCTCCCTGCCTTCAACACGAGCATAGTAGTCCTCATCAATCAACAGTGGCTCAATAACCACAAGAATCTTGTGCACAAAAGGACGGACCAGCTCATCCAACTTATACAGTACCCTATCAATAACCTTCACCAGAAGATGCCTCTCCTGGTCCTCCAGTGTTGGCTGCATTAGTAAGGGCAGGATTTTTGTTGAACAGTGGTCCAGCACCGAATTCCCGGGCTTTGTCTGTCAGTTGCCGAAGTGCTGTTTTACGCTGTGGGGGTGTGCCATTCTTCACTTTGAGTAGCAGTTTCATGATTTTCCTCTCCTTCTGCTCCTCTGGTGATAGCTGCTCCTCCTCGTCCTCATTCAGCAGAGTTCCAAAGTACTGGTAATCCTCTGGCTTCATGAGCGGTAATCCACCAGGCAGCTCCTTGGGCACATCAAACTGCTGCCCACGGTTCTCCTCTGGAATGGCATAAAGTGGTGTCCCCAGCGGTGTTGGTGTCGCAAGGAGCTTCCTTGCCGGGGTCCTGATGGGCTGGTAGGAAGCCGGAGGCTCAAGAATCTTGTACCCCTCCTGCGGGAACATGGCATCTAGCTCCTCATCGGTGAGAGGCCTGTTCCTCTCCTCAATGTCCCGCTCCCACCGCATAAGCTGGTACTGCTCTGGAGTAATCGGCCCACGAGCAATCTGGCTAGGAGTTGGAGTGGCAAGGTTCTCTCCACCAAATGGCGTCGGACCAGGAGTATAACCAGCAGGTGTTGCAGCACCAAGACTACCAGGGGTTGCACTCCCCATACTCGCTGGTGTCTCATCCCACCTTGACCTCTGCTTCTTACCAGGGGTTGGCGTGACACCACCAGGCAGCTTTGGAGTCGCATCCCAAGCCCCAGAAGGAGTAGCACCAGGGGTGGCACCACCAGCTGCAGGCGTCGCATCAGCATCAGCCATTCTCCCTGGAGTCGGTGTCTCATCCCATCTGTTCCTTCTCACAGAGGGTGTGGCGTCTCCAACACGTCCAGGGTGGCATCCCAGCGCCCAATCCCAGGAGTGGCATCAGGGGCATCCCAGTCCGAGGATGTCTTTGCCTTCTTGGCACCGGCAGCAGCAGCAGCATCACCATCCTGCGACTGATCCCACCTGTTGCGCCGCTTCGTCGTCGTGACAGCCGGCTGCTCAAGCGCAGCAGCCTTCCTCTCCTTCTCCTTCTCCTCCTCTTCCTTCTTCTTCTTGGCAATCTCCCTCAGCAGGTCCTCCTTCTTCTTCTTCAGCGCCGCGTCACGCATGACGTCAGCGTAGGTCCGCACAGAGGGGTCCGGGGTGGCCTCCCCCGGCAGCGAACGGGTCATGGCGTTCCGGCGAGATGATCTGGTTGAGTCGGCGGCGTCGGTAGTCGTCCTCGCGGTCGATGATGCGCTGGGACCTCTTGGGCAGCCCGTCGTCGTCGTCCGCCGACCGCGGGATGTCGGCGGCGGCGATGGCGTGGCCCGTGTACGCCGCGAGGCGGCGCGGCGCGGGGTTAGCCGCCTCCGTGTCGTCCTCCGCGGCGTCGTCCTCGGAGGCCGGGATGGAGGTGTCGTAGCCCGCGAAGCGGTTCAGGTCGGCGCCCCCGCCGCCGTAGAGGTCGGTGTCGAAGGTGACGGAGGACACGGCCATCGGCGCGCCGGCCGCCAGCGCCTCCTCCATCTTGCGCCGCTCCTCCTGCGTGCGCGCGAGATCCGCGTCGATCGAGTCCATGGCGGCGGCTGCGGCGCGGGAGGGGAGAGGGGCGAGGGTAGGGTTTGCTTTGGTGGACGAGAGGGAAGATACGATGCGAGAATGGGGAAGGGGACTAGCAGGAGATAGCGGGACACGCCCTTCACATGTGCTAGATGCGATCTCGTCCGTTGATTGGTCGTAGCTTTGATCTGAACCGTTCATTTGTGGCACATCAAACCGACCTTCTCCAAAGTCCAAACAGCCCCCGTCAAAAAAAAAAAAAAAAATCCAAACAAAGCCAACTCGTCCCAATCGGTTCTTCCCCAATCCAATCGATCCCCAATCCGTTCAGACCTCCCCGATCTCGCCGTCGCCGCCTTCCTCTCCGGCCGCCGCCACCGCCGCTCTCCATCATATACAATCCACTCCTCGTCGCCTCGCGTTCGTGGTCTCCTGGACTAACGTACTGCCCCCTTCTCCTACCTGTAATTCCCCTCCTGCTTGTGCGGCAGGGGCCTCTCCGGCGCGATGGGGAAGAGCGATTTCCTGACGCCGAAGGCGATCGCGAACCGGATCAAGGCGAAGGGGCTGCAGAAGCTGCGGTGGTACTGCCAGATGTGCCAGAAGCAGTGCCGCGACGAGAACGGGTTCAAGTGCCACTGCATGTCGGAGTCGCACCAGCGGCAGATGCAGGTGTTCGGCATGGCGCCCGAACGCGTCGTCGAGGGGCTTCTCCGAGGAGTTCCTCGAGACCTTCCTCTCCCCTCATCCGCCGCGCGCACCGCCACTCACGCGTCGCCGCCACCGTCGTCTACAACGAGTACATCGCCGACCGCCACCACGTCCACATGAACTCCACGCGCTGGGCCACGCTCACCGAGTTCGTCAAGTTCCTCGGCCGCGAGGGGTACTGCAAGGTCGAGGACACGCCCAAGGGCTGGTTCATGACCTACATCGACCGCGACTCGGAGAAGGCCGTCAAGGACCGCCTCAAGCGCAAGAGGATCAAGTCAGACATGGCTGAGGATGAGCGCCAGGAGCGCATGATTGCCCGCCAGATTGAGCGTGCGCACAAGTCCCTAGCCAAAATCGATGAAGGTGATGCCGCTGAGGGCGAGCCTGAGTCCGGCAGTGAAGAAGAGTATTCAGGTTCAGATGATGATGGGGAGGATGGCTCGAAAGAGGCAAGCAAGGCAACCGGGAAGATTGCGATTGCGCTTCAGAAGGCTGTGCCAGGGCCCAAGGCTAACCCTTTTGAGGATAAGCCGAAGGTGAAATTTGGTTTCGACGAGGAGGAGGATGACTCGGGCACCCGAGACAAGGGGAAGGATGAGGTGGCCAAGAAGAAGGGAAATGATGTGAAGGCAGCAGAAGCAAGGAGGTCAGCATTGGACGAGCTGATGAAGGAGGAGGAGAAGGCCAAGGAGAGGAGCAATAGGAAGGACTACTGGCTGTGCCCTGGGATTGTGGTCAAGGTGATGAGCAAGTCATTGGCAGAGAAGGGGTACTACAAGCAGAAAGGGGTGGTGAAGAAAGTTATCGATAAATATGTTGGGGAGATTGAGATGTTGGAGAGCAAGCATGTTCTCAGGGTTGATCAAGATGAGCTTGAGACTGTGATCCCTCAGATTGGTGGACTGGTGCGGATTGTGAATGGGGCTTATCGGGGATCAAATGCCAGGTTGCTCTCTGTGGACACCGACAAATTCTGTGCAAAAGTTCAGGTTGAGAAAGGCCTCTATGATGGGAAGGTTCTCAGGGCTGTTGAATATGAGGACATCTGCAAGATATCCTCATGATATACAATGTGATTCATTCCATTTTCCTCTGGATAATCACTGAAAGCAAACAAGCACTATGCTATCCAGTGTGTCCTAGCTGTGTCACAGCGTCTGTGCTTGTTATTGCTTGTGCTGGAATATCTTCTGCTGAAGCAGTTTTCAATATGCTCATGTTTCTAGTTCACTGTAACTGCTGAAAGACTATATGTGAGAAAATGGGGTCATGTATGGTTGCTTGTTACTAGACCAGGATAGCCATATTGACAATTTTGTAATATTTGGTTAACTTCTATATTTCTGTTTCTAGTTTAACTTTTACCTAGTGTTTTCTTGGTAGTTCGAGCATTACTTGTCAATCAGTTCTTTTGATGATGTTTATCATATTTTTTATGGGGAATGTTATCATAGTGGATGCTAGTATTATGAAGGTAAAGGACTCAACTAAAACAATACCACCAAAAGATAACTGAGAATTAGTAAAATTAGTTTTTTCAATGGTTTTTGCGCTATGATCTATGTTTTACAACCTTTTGCAGTATGCTTTGTAAGTTATTTGATGACAACTGTGCAGTTTCTGCATCTATTTTCTGAACTGTAGCTAAAAGGAAGTAGCAAAAAGTTACATATATCTTATTAGCGATTTATTGATGCAACATACCTGGTTTACCAATTCCAGTTGAAATATGCCTAGTTCAAATATCTCACAAGTCGTAAACACAGTCGTCACTTTTGCTTTGTCCCATGTTTCACCTAGAAAAAGCTCAATGTAACTCTACCTCTGAAACTAAACTGCTATTACTCTCTGAAATTTTGGAGTTCTCTTCAGCCGAATGATAGCATATAAGAATGCTACAATAGTAAAGCATCAATTGACACATCCAGTTTTTGTTGAGTTGCTTTGTTCTTTACTTCCAATAGCTCTGAAACATATTACAAATTCAAATTCATACACATCTTATTGAATGTCCTGCCCTGTGCCTCATAGTGGAATTGCTTTTGCTCAATTTTATTTGGATCTGGTAACCAGGCTTACACAACAAGCATATTAGTCGGAGTTATTTTGCAAGGCATCTTTGTTTTCTGTTCTCCTATCAAAACTCGTAGTTTCTAGTTTGTAATCTGTTTAGGCTGTTGAAGTGTTTAGTTTACAATCTGTTACTGTGATTGCATAAGCCTTTTTGATATTTTATTGTGGAGAATGGAATACAAACACTGCTCTCTAACTGGAGTTGTTGTAGAGTTGTATTTGCTTGAATGGAACAAAACGAAAAGTCTCCTTCGACAAGTATGACGTCCATACCATGTTAATCATTTGGGCATAGCTCATCTTGGTGCTTAATCTTCTGACCCAAAGTTTCCTGATTCGTTGGTTGCATAGATTTGATATGTTTGATTGCTGGAAATGACCATCTTTCCCTTAATAAAAAATAAAAGAAGAGGACGTTTTCATCTTTGATGCATCCAGTAACCCTTGCTAACTGTGAGTTGATATTTATCAGGTTATCTGACAGTCGAGCTACTCAGGGTGGTTGTTTCAGATTTCATGTATAAAGTTGAATATTTGACAGAAAAGGCAGGTGCTATAAGTTCCTTCTTGCCCTTATATATTATTGTAAACTGCTAACATAATTCGTCAGTAGCAGATAAGTTCTTAGTTACTGCAGTGACCAATGGCTGCGAGTCCAGTGATAATAATCATCTAAATTTAAGACCCTTTACATATGCATATGTTGTGTGACACAATTGCCATTCTTGTACTTACTAAACACTGGAAATTTGTTTTTTGTTCATGTTCATCTTGCGGACTTCCAGTGATGATCTCCCAAAACATAATGTGAAGAGTAGCATGACAATATGATTCCATTGCTATGCACATGCCCTCCATAAATCCATGATGGTAGATCTGGCAAATGTGTCTGATGCCATGGCATGCGCAACCATTTGTGCTCTGTTGTTCTGTTCTTCATATCTGCTCTTCCATCCGCTCAGCTGCTAGAATTTTAGAACCCATGTGAGTGACTAACGTGTCAGGAAGATTGGAGCAACAGTTACTTCAGTTATGCACTGTGATGCAACAATGTGAGATCACTTTTTTTTTTTGCTGGCCACAAGCAAAGGCACCTTCTATTTGGCTTAGTTTTTGTTTGTTCTCGAAGTGCTGGTAGTGCTCCAGAAAAAAATTGCGGGCACCGGGTTTTCTAAATCTGGTGGCATCGATTTTAGCACTAGAGCAATTTATGTTTTTTCTCTCTGTTTTGCTCGTTCAAATGCATCAAGGATGGGACAGATCGATCGCTTCTGGAAGGACGAGGAGATCAAGGACGAGATGGCGAGAGTACTTCGATAAGTTGTTCAATGGGGAGAATGATAGTCCTACCTTTGAGTTGGACGACTCATTTGACGATACGACGCTTTGTGAGGAGGATTCGTGGAGGCGAGAGATCGGGGAGGCTTTGAAGAGGATGAAGGGAGGTAAAGCGATGGGCCCCGATGGTATCCCCATTGAGGTGTGGAGATGTGCGGGAGCGAGAGCGGTAGTATGGGCGACTAAGCTTTTTTTAACCTCATTTTTTCGGTCGAACAAGATGCACGAAGAATGGAGACGAAGTATATTAGTACCAATCTTCAAGAATAAGGGAGATGTTCAAAGTTGTACTAACTACCGGGGGATTAAGGCGATGAGCCATACGATGAAGCGTGGGAGAGGGTTATCGAGCACGCCTACGGTGACAAGTGTGACCCAAAACCAATTTGGGTTCATGCCGGGAGGTCCACCATGGAGGCGATTTTCTTAGTAACGACAGTTGATGGAGAGATTTAGGGAGCGTAAGAAGGACTTGCACATGGTCTTTATTGACCTCTAAAAAAGGCGTATGACAAAGTACCGAGAAACGTCATGTGGTGGGCCTTAGAAAAACACAAAGTCCCAACTAAGTACATTACCCTCATCAAGGATATGTACAAGGATGCGGCGACATGTGTTCGAACATGTGATGGCGATACCGGTGACTTTCCAATTAACATAGGACTACATCAAGGGTGACATCAGAGCCCTTATTTATTTACTCGGTGATGGATGAGGTCACAAAGGGATATACAAGGTGATATCCCTTGGTGTATGCTCTTTCTTTGATGATGTGGTGTTAGTGGATGAGAGTAGAGCAGGGGTAAATAGGAAGTTGGAGCCGTGGAGGCACACGTTAGAGTCGAAAGGGTTCACATTGAGTAGGACCAAGACCGAAAGTATATGATGTGCGACTTTAGCCCGACTAGACACGAGGATGAGGATGTCACCCTGGATGGACAAGTGGTGGCCAAGAAGGATACTTTTCGTATTTAGGATCTATGCTACGGAAGGATGGCGACATTGATGAAGATGTTAGACATAGAATCGCAAAGAAGGTTGGCTAAAGTGGCGTCAAGCTTACGGCATCCTATGTGACAAGAGGGTACCACGAAGCTAAAAGGGAAGTTCTATAGGGGCGATTCGCCCGGACGATGTATGGTCTTTGAATGTTGGCCTACAAAAAGGCGACATGTCCAACGGCTAAGTGTGGCCCGAGATGCGTATGTTGCGTTGGTTTTTGCGGGCATACTAGAAGGGATAGAGTTCGGAATGAAGATATTCGGGATAGGGTCGGGGTGGCTCCTATCGAGGAGAAATTGATTCAACATCGGTTGAGATGGTTTGGACATGTTCAACGGAGGCCTCCGAGGCGCCGGTGCGTAGTGGAGTTCTAGAGCGGGTAGATAATGTAAAGAGAGGTAGAGGTCGACCTAGACTGACTTGGGACGAGGCGGTTAAGCGAGACCTTAAGGAGTGGAATATCTCCAAGGATTTAGCTTTGGACAGAGCGCTTGGAGGCTAGCTATTAACGTGCCGAACCATGACTTTGCTTCCTTTTCTATCTACCCTATCTTTATCCTTACGTCTTGTGCCTTTCTACGTTCTTTTGTACTCGTTTCATATGAGTTTCATCTCTAGCCTACCCCAACTAGCTTGGGACTAAAGGCTATGTTGTTGTTGTTGTTGTTGTCGTCCCTGTTTTGCTCGTTAGGGTCTGCGTCTCATTTCTCGCAGGTGTGTTCCTAAGGTCGAGACGTCTGTTGTGGGATCGGTCATCTTAGCAATCACTAGAAGAAAGATTCGGTTGTTTGGAGAATTTTTAGCGGATCGCCGGCTCCCATTCACCGTGGTCCCTCAGATTCGTTCCACATGCCTCATGTTATGAAACATGTTGCCAGCGGTTAGGACCTTCCCCTCTCCGTCTCTCACAATCAATGTAGTGGATGAAAGTAGAACAAGTAGACACAAGATGTAGGGAGACTATTCTTTATTCATCTGAATCTTGGTTAATTACAACATAGATCTCCCACGTATATATAGTCTGCCGGGGCCTAAGAGTTTCGGTAAGAGCCCACATACAAACGGACTAGGATTAGGATTCATCCTTCTCCTTTCCTTCTAGGAAAGAGTCCGTGTGTTTTACAACACTCCCCTTGGGCGATTACCACGATATGCATATGCCTCATCAAAAACTCCATCCGAAAACCCAATTGGGAAAAATGGTTCTTGGAGAAAAGAGTACATCACATTCGTTAATTGCATTGCACATGTTGTCTCATTAAAAACCTTGTGTGAGAAACCTTCTAGTAAAAACTCACATAGAGAAAAAAAGAGTACAACATTTAATCTTCTTGGTCATATATTCTTGAGGATACTCTATTCTTCGTGAATAGAAATTGATCTTCATAATCTATGCATAAACTTGGTGTTTTAGCAAATATGATCTACTTGATCTTTGTAATTCTAGTGATTTACCTTAAAGGCTGATTCAATAAAATATGCTCTCCCTCATAAAGCCAAACTTTAAACTTCATTGTTCAAACCACACTTTTTCATAAACGTGTGTAAATAAAAGTTGGCTCATAATTCTTCTATGAATTATATGGGAGCAATATGCTTCATGCTTAATGACCACCAATTAGCTGTGCAAAACAAATAAATATTATCCTTGAGAGAAATAGATCCTTTCAGAGGTATGGGGTAAATAAATTAATACTCAATATCTTCAAGATAGTGTATCAAACTTATACTAGAGTTTGAATACTTATAATTAATCCTTAGTGGATTTTCAAATTGTATTCTATAAATCTTCAAGATTTTTATAGTATCACTCAATAATAAATCAGTCTTATATTTTGGCATTTAGGGGATAATTTAAATACCAAAGTCACCATTATTCTTTCTATTGCATTTAGAGGATGATAGATTCATTGCTAGCATTACACTTTCTCGAAAGTGTTTGTATGACACCTTCATCTTTGTTTTAGAATTCCCCATTCTTTCTCTCTCGGGTCTATATTCACTTGAGGGGATGCATGGTGTTCATTCAAGAATTGACTGGTAAATCCTTCATGGATTAATTCCTTCAAGAATATACTTTCATTCTTAGTGAATTATTAATTCTCTTCTATGAGATATATTTTTTTATTGCATGAGATATGAGTGATATACACAATAACATTGAGTTATTCACTATAAAATCATTCAATGATTGTAATCCTTCTAAGACATGCTCTTCTTGAGACTTGAATATTAGGAATATATGTACCTTAGACTTCAATACTTAGTATGAGATTTCTACAAGTTGCGATTTTATATTCTTAGGAAACTATATGGATTTTTATAATCCACTTATTAACCTACATATTCAATATTCATTTGTTTCATTTGCCGGAGATATAGCGAGAACATTCATTTCTTTTTAATAGGAGATTCAACCTCAATTGCTTTCTTCATTGACTCGATATAATCGCTACAAGCGATTTTGCCATGGACTTTATTTTCCGGATCCGGGTTCTCATAAGAGAAACATTCGCAATTAAAGAGGTAGTGTTGTCGACAACTATTTTTTTCTTCTCCCAATACTCTCACAATGTGAGAATATTTTATCTCTGTCATTTCCCAAACAAGAGATGGTATATTGTTCTACATACCCAACACTAATGATGCGGCAAGCGCTTAGTATGTTGGATTTCATCTTCATGATGATCCTCTTCATGAGGTGCTTAACCTTCTTCATGAGGTGTTCTCTTCATGAGAATGGAGGAGTTTTTATTTTATTTCTATTCAACAAGTATACACAAAACTAGAACCCACACAGCGTCCCCGTAGATTTTAGCTTCATAGTATGCAATATTTAGTTTACTATTCGTAAACAAAACTTACGGGTTATAACTTCAAGTTACTCCTCTCATTTATAAAAATATCGGCATATGCTCCCGCTTCATGCTTTCACAAGAGCATTAGTCAAACTATTATTTGACTTAGTGCGTGATAGTATTCTGCTTCAAGCTTTAGGAAAATTTTCTAGATCATTTTTCTTCTCACGAAAATAATGTTTGGCATTCAAAATAGGCTTTCTCTCCCCTAATACCAATATTAGATCTTTAATAGCATACTTCAATAGATATCCCCTATCATGGGCTTAAAACAATTCAAATTCATATATCTCCAACTACAAGTGGAGGCCCATTTATGTATGCTATGATTAGGTTTTATGGGAAATATTCACTTACATATTTAAACATGGGGGTTATTATTCATTATGCAGTGAGCTAGTACTTAAAGTGCACTTAAGAATGTTCATCATTCCTATGAACTCGGGGATGTTCTCCCCTGGTATGCACAAAACATAGTTTAGAAAAACTATTTCATTCTCTAGCTTCTTTATTATTTAGCCTAATAAATTGATCCAAGTACTCATACAATTAAAAATATGGACCATATACTACAAAAATATAGATACGCAACATACAAGTTCACATGGAATTTCTTCTAGAATTTTCTAATTGCCATCAATGCAAAAATCCCTTAATGCCTTTTCTTCATAAATCCCAAATCATCATAATTGTGTTATCCACTATCTTAGTTCCACGATAATTCATCCCATCAAATGGGTTAGTCTCCATTGAGAAAAATTTCATAAACTCACTCCCCCTGATCTTAGGCTGCTCGTCCCTAGATCAATCTATTGCTTATGCATGCAATACATCGAAAGCAAAACATTCCTTAGTTCAACGGGAACCATATAGACATAGCATGCTAGCTAGCCAATTTGATTATGAGGGAAGCACAAAGATAGCTACTAGCCACAATTATAGCTGCTATGCTAATATTCATGCAAGAGTTGAGATACTTGTAGCTCAATGAGATACATATGCAGGTGTAATGTGGAGCGTTAAAATTCAGTCTAACATAATAGATAACAACAAATTGCAAAGCTACAAGCTTACTTGCAGTTAGTGCGGTAGAGAAAGTTAACTTCGGAAGGAAGGGGCGCGAGAACTTCAAGTCCCTGATACATACACTTAAATATTGATTTAGGGACGGCTATGCCTATTAAAAATATATTATCCACATTTTCTTATGCCTTTATCCAAAATTACTCTCTTTTTTTTCATGCCATAATTACTTTAAGTAGTAACTTGCTTCAAGCATTATCTATGAATAATCAATTCTAATGCTTTCATAGAATTCAAATAATACTTCTAGTATTCATTGATTATGACATGAACTTCACATATCCAATGTACCATTCGATTGTACACCATAGGACTCGGGGTAGAGAACAACTTCTAGTTCTCATGTTTGCTAAGACATATACATTTTCTTGGCTAAATCGATCCTTCCAAGATCAATTAAAATGCTAGTATAGTCCAACTATTCATGTGCTTTTAGGAAATTCAGTTTCCCATCTACCGCATGGTAGTGATGCACAAAAGAACTATAACCTTTGTGGCTAATTAAGGCTTCTTTGTGGATAAAATGAATGCAAAATTTATTTTGATAGGCAACAGCAATTGTTTATATGTGAAAACATATAAATCTAATTTATTCCATGAGAAGTTCACACATATTACTTCAAGTAATTGCAACTAAGAATATTAAACGTTTCATATTAGTCTTCAAGCTAACAAATTAACCATTAACCACTTAATTCAACGGGAATTAAAACTTAATGCACCACCATCAATACTATTAATACTAACGTGTATAAACTTCAAAGATAATAAGCACATGATTTAAGTTCTTCTTCAAGAAAACTTTATATGTTCCAAATAATATACATTCTCACATGTCTTAACTTCTATACTTGACAAGCGGTAGCTTCATGCTTTATATTTAATAGTTATGATATGTAGTCACACGCCTTCAAGCAAAGTGTAACATATGCAAGCCACATATTCAAAATTATTGCAACTTAATATCCTGGTTTGTAAAGCTGTCTAAAAATTCTAACTCAATTTTCATGAGTAGTTTCGATGGTAAATTCAAATACTTCAAGTATTACATTGCTCTTTGATATTCTTATACACAAGAGACACTTCTTCAAAAATATAGTTTGATAAAATCTTATTTACCATCTTGTCTTCTAGACATTTACAAAGCTTCGAGCTATTGTTTATAGAGCGGCGTTAAGCATACAAGCTTCAAAATTCGACTTTCAATGCAATATGATATTCTATAATCATAATTTAGGATTTTACTCATGCAATGAGTCCCACAATGCATTTGTTACTTCTATCGGCCATATACTCATTCTAGAGAGTAATTGAAAATATATATCTTGAGTTTACTATACTTCAATGGTAGCAAAATATCCTACATGGATTTAATAATGACCATAACAAATAATTGTACTATTCGAGTAATTTCAGGGATATCTTCTACTTCTTTTAAGGCATGCATATTAACATAACTTGGATCATGTGCATAGAAGTTTACTACATGTAAACGAGTAGCAAGGTGCAAAAAGATAGTGGATGGTTACTCAAAATATTCTTAGAAGCATCTTAGCACTTTTCATCCAAAAAATAAATATGAGGCTCTCAAAGGTGACAAGTCTAAGGTCTGCAGGATTTAGAGAGCTCATTATTCGCTATTAACTACGAGGGAAAAATAAAGTCGTGTAGAACAACAATTAAACTGCAGATTTCATGTTGTATACAAAATCTTATATATATGCGGTAAATAATACAATAAATATGCATAAACAGAGGCTATGGTTAATTATTCACAGATACCCCAATAATTATATAATTCCCAAGAATTACAGGGGGTTAACTCTACAGGAGTAGATGTAGAATAATAAAAATCTAAAAATCCTTTCTAATTTTAAAGGATTTTTATAGATTGTATCTGAATTTTCCTCGACACTTTTCTTTACATATAGCCCAATTCATCGTTTTTCATTATACATACCCTAAAAACCTGCTTTGGGCATAAGCGGCTAAGCTTTGATCACGGACTTTTGCCATGATGGTGGCGTCGCGAAGCTGCACGTTAGCGGAGATCCTATGAACATACAATGCATGCGGCACAATGTTAGCTAGCGAATGCAAGCACGCAGCTAGGTGGCATGCAGGCCATGGGTATATGTGAGAAAACGGTTGCTGCGAGCAAACCGTGATGCAACTGCATAATATGGTTCGTGCAAACCTTTCACCGGAGCAGACACAGACTTTGGATCGGCTTCCTATGATTTGACTATGGGTCACCATAGGATATCGTACGGGTCACCACAGGACACTTCATGGTCCTTCAAGATGCATCTAATGTTGGCTTCATGCCTAATTTTGCAAATATAATGGTGGAGGTATGGTGGCGTACGGGCCACGATGGTTACCGGGGAGATCTAGTCCAAGCGCGCGCCGGTGGCGCAAGGCACAAGCACGTGTGCAAGATGCAGATCGATGCCAATGGCAAAACAAAGCCTCATGTGCCCTGCGGCGTTCCGGCCGTATTGCTGTGTGCATCCAAACTCCAGAGAACGGGCAAACATACTCCTGGCATGCATGACATGATCGGAGGAAAACTTTTATTATTATTATTATTCTATAACCATAGATGCAAACTCTGTGAATTTTACTTCAAGTATATAGTAGGTACTTCATGTACGATTCAACATGCATATAGTATATACAACGACTCAATGACGAGCCTAAGCAATCTGCGACAACGTACTTCGTACCTTTGTTCTTGAATTCAAGGGAAAAACGAAGAGGGTCATCGCATAGGACGGTCGGCTAGGCGGGGACCTGCGGCGTGACGATGATTCGATGCGGTGCAGATTGGTAGCGGCAGAGGTAGCGAGATCCGTTCGCTAACAACGTCGGGGGATGTCGGCGTCGCCGAAGTAGTCGCGGCGAGACGCGTTTGGCACGGCGTCGGTTAGAAGATCGGCGGCGACCTTCAAGCGGCGATGTTGACGAAGAGCTTCGTCTTGATAACATGTTATGAAACATGTTGCGGCGTGGTTAGGACCTTCCCTCTCCTCTCTCTCACAATCAATGTAGTGGATGAAAGTAGAACAAGTAGACACAAGATGTAGGGAGACTATTCTTTATTCATCCGAATCTTGGTTAATTACAACATAGATCTCCCACGTATATATAGTCCTGCCAGGGCTAAGAGTTTCGGTAAGAGCCCACATACAAAAGCGGATTTAGGATTGGGATTCATCCTTCTCCTTTCCTTCTAGGAAAGAGTCCGTGTGTTTTACAACACCTCAAACCTTGGTTTTTAATCTCTCTGCTAAAAAAAGGGCATTGGGGCTTCCTGCCAGCATGTGCTCACGCTGTTGTGCCTTTTTTATGTTTAACTTTAATTATTACTTACCCGAGATGCTTAATTTTTGTGATGACCTGGAGAGGCGGAGACTTTGACTGAGAAAATTGGATCAAGCTGTTGTGCCTCTGCTTTCACAGCTCCTCCACTCCAACTAGATGCTCCACACTCTACTCCAGCCATCCGTTCCTCTGCTCCGGCGAAAATTCATCTCAAGCCTCTCCCCTTCCACCACGACTCCGTAACATGGCTTCTGCTGCCGCGGTGGCCGTGTTCGCGGGGAAGACGGTGGCATCTGGTGTCATCAAGGAGATCGTCGCCAAGGCCTTTGGCTACCTCAATGGCTACTTCGGTGCTGAAACCATGGCGGAGTTGCAGAAGAAGCTGGATCAAAGGATATTGAAGGTCCAAGTGGTGCTGGATATTATTGCCAGTCCAGATCAAGCCAAGGGCAAGAGCGGAGCACTGGATGCATGGTTTTGGCAGCTCAGGGATGCTGTCGAGAAGGCTGAAAACGCCATCGATGAGCTCAAGTACTATGAGCTCGAGGAGAAGGCACATGATCGCAAGGTTAGTGACTCGGGTTCTTCTTTTGCTAAGATAAAGCATAAAGCTGCCAAGAAAGTCAAGAATAATATCAGTATTCTAGATAAGACTGTTAAAGGTTTCACTCACCGAGGAACTCTCAAGAGGCTGAAGGAAGCCGTGGAGGATTTGGACAGGGCCGCTGAAAGTGCTATGGACTTCTTCACACTCGCTGAACATCTCAAGGGTCCAACTATCCGATCGGAACAAGAGTCTTCTCTGAACAGGGATCGTGAAACAGCCTCCTCGCTGACTGCAACTGAAGTGTTTGGTCGGCACGAGGAGAAGGAGAGACTAAGGAGATGGCTGACCGAGGCATCAGATGTAGATGCTGAAATTGTGGTGAGCAGTAACCCTGTATCCGTTGTTTCCATAGTTGGTCACGGAGGGATGGGGAAAACTACTCTGGCACAATCCATATGCAATGATGGTGCTATCAACACGCACTTCGACAAGGTGATCTGGGCATGTGTATCGACGAGTTTTGACGCGACGACTGTCACAAAAATGATATTGGAATCTGTTACCTGGAGAACGCCCGACGCCAATACTTTGGATGCACTGCAGAAAATTCTCAAAGAGGAACTGGACTCTGTAAAGTTCTTGCTTATCTTGGACGACGTATGGGATGACAACAAAACCGATCAATGGGACAAGCTGTTTGCTCCACTGAAGACAGGAAAAGAGTGGAAGTAAGATCTTGCTCACAACACGTATGCAGTTGCAGATCTGGCTGCATATGCACTGGCAAGTAAAAGTAAGAGCCTGCCACTGATAGGTCTGAAGGAAGATGAAAATATTAAGCTTTTCAATTCCCATGCGTTTCGCGGAAAGAGTTTGCAACATTATGCAGACTTGCAACCAATCGGTGAACAAATCGCAAAAGAATCTCCGAGGATGTCCTTTGGTGACAAAAGTTGTTGCTTTACATTTGCAAAGGCCGTTTGAGTTTGCAGTACTGGAACGATTTCCTGCATCAAAGGTTGGGACATTTTGGTGGAACCACTGAGGATATTATGAATGTTCTCAAGTTAAGCTACTTTCATCTTCCAACGGAGATGCAAACTTGCTTCCGGTATTGCAGCATATTCCCACAAGATTTTTTATTTGACAAGAAGCAATTGGTGAACATGTGGGTGAGCTCAGGATTGATATCACAGGTTGCACCTGGGTCAGGAAGTCTAATTAGCACTGGGGAACAATACCTAGATCAACTAACCAGAAAATCATTCTTTGATCATGCCAGATTTGAAAGCGACAAGTATTGTGTTATGCATGACTTGATGCATGATTTGGCACAGTATGTTTCTTCGGGTGAATGTGCCCGAATAGTGGATGCTGCCAGTCTCGAGGTTGTGCCAAGGACAGTAAGACACATATGTATTGAGGATATTGGTAGTTTGCCAGTGGACAAAATCATGGAAATCACTCATCCAGAAAATCTGCGCACCATTATTATCAGAGATAAGGAGAGTAGAGATAAGGACAAAAAAACCTCGTGACGATTGAAATGGCTACTTTAAATGCAGTGGAAGAACTGGTGGTGAGCTCAAAATCTTTGCGTGTGTTTCAAACGGAATTGAACCACACATCCCATTTTGTAGGCAAGTTTGCAATGCTAAAGCACCTGCGTATTGTGAAATTACCTCGAGTAATTCACAACTACGGACCAGCACCGGAGGAGCCGAAGATTCCACCAGACAGTGTATGTGGGCTTGTCAAACTACATCACTTGACAACATTCAAGTGTAGAGGTCTGGAGATAGAAGGAAATCAACTTGAAGATGTTGCGAACATGGAGGCACATCTAGATTTTGTGGAACTAAACATTTCGAACTTGAGTGGCACTAAAATTACAATTTGGCGAGAAAAACTCTTCGTCGGTAACATTGGGGACCTTGAGCTTGAAAGACTTACAAGTTGCGAGCAACTGTTATCCCTTGAGAAGTTGATATCGGTCAGAGTCTTAAGGTTAAAAAATCTTCCTAGAATGAAAAAAAATTGGTCGGGAATTTGGTATCTCGGGAAATGAATGTACTGAGTTGTTCTGGCCACCAAATCTTCACAGCCTCGTGGTGATGTATTGTCCAAAACTTAAGGAGTTGCCTCCTCTACCTCCTCGATTGGTGCATCTGTGTATCGAAGAGGTCGGGTTGACCAAATTTCCAGGGCAACAAAAGCTTTATGCCAGTAATGGAGACTGGATCTTTCGACGCCTCCGCTCATTAGATATATCCAGATGCTGTAAACTCGCAGAGGCAGGGCTGTCTTGGAATATGGATGTATCTGGTGGCGGAGAAAAGTATCTGGTGGTCAAGGACCTCACAATCGATCTCCCATGCCTGCTACTTGTTGAGCCCCTTAACAACCTGTGCGGCACCACAAGTGTAACTATTTCTGAAGCGTCAAAGATGGAGAGCATTCCTGAGAGATGGCTGCTGCAGAACCGCTCGTCCCTCAAATATCTAGTGGTACAAGAAGCCAGGTCCTTGGAATCGCTCCCATCGAGCATGAGCGACCTGTCCTCTCTGAAGGATTTGTCGATAATATCAGCTGTCAAACTCGGATCACTTCCAGATCTACCCTCCTCTCTGAGATGGTTATATCTTCCGTCATGCCACTCGGAGCTGGAGAAGAAGCTTAGAGAATCTGGAAGCCCTGAACGGAAAAAGATTTCCCATGTCCAGCGAGCGGAAATAGGTATTTCCAGTGATCCAGTCTCATCCTTGCATGTTCTATTCATAACTTCCGCCCTACCATTCTATTGTTCACATCTTCCATCTGGTTTGTGCTATTTTTTATTCAGAGATTAATTAAGTGTTCTTCTTTAATTTGGGGGCTGCTGTTATCTATGCATGTCTGTTATTCCAAATTAAGGCTACCTTTGCCCGGGTCTCTCCCCTGGTTTTCAAAGGTGTGTTTGGTTGCTTGTATCATTTGATTCATGTATGAAATGATTTGTTTGGTTAGTTGGGTGAATTGTACCAACTCATCCAGGATGAAATCATCCCACTTAATTAATTATTCTACTAGTGGAAGTGAACCATATGGTACAAGCAAATTGGTTGAATCACACCATCCAGGATGGTCCATACATGTACCATATGGTGCATTCAATGAAACACACACCAGGTGTACATCCTTATCAAATGCGTAGATTCACTAATCTTGCTTTGCTACAGTTCCCTCTTTTTGTACTTGACAATTTCAATATGTTTGGTAATGTGTGCCTGATAAAAAAAAGTTTATCTTACTATTGGTTAGTTTTGAATCCTAAATCAGCCCTGTGTAACTGTGTAAGAATCATATAGCTTGTCGCATTCATGTTTTTATTCTAGCCTCGGTTAGTATATGCAAGTTCAGTGAACAAAAGTCGCATTATACTTCATGTTGTAGTTTTTTAGGGTGCTTGAAACTTTATCTATATGTTGTTGTTTTTTTAGTTGATATACTTCATGTTCTAGTTACAATACTGTAAAATTATTTATGGCTGCCATTGGTGAATGATTACTTACCTATGTGGCTATGTAGGAGATTTTTCTTTATCATGGGCAAGCAATGTAACAAGGAGACTTATGACGAACTACGGTAATCAACACTCTTTTCGCTCATTTTTTTTTTTTCCCTTTCACAACAATGCAGATAAACAAACAGCAAAAAAATACAGGCTACCTTTTTTTTTTTCTCTACTCACTGCTATCAGTATGTGTAAAATAGCACTGAGGACTATGTTTTATTGGAGTCCACAAACTACACACTGCTAGTGAAAGGCCATTGATTTTCATGTTCCTAGATTTACTTTCAATAAAAAAAATACTCCATCCGTCGGTCTGTCCAGCAACATAAGGCATATTTAGAACGAAGTCATCAAAAATAGGTTTTGTCAATTAATTTTCCTTCTACTATAGTGCCAATTGCTATAAAATCAACACCATCTTAAAAAGTATTTTAAATATTAATCTATTAATGCGACTTTTATTCACTGACCTTGCATATAATGTAACTATAATAATGTTGATCAAAATTGTAAATTTTGACCTTTTTCAAAATGATGGATAGAATTCGATAACCATGTATTTCCCTGAAAACCTCTGAGTTGATACTTTACAAATAACTCTTTGTTTGGGTTTGTGGAAAGACATTTAGTTTTTTACTGAGTACATATCATTCTTTAGATTATGTGATTATTTAAAAATTTTTGTAGAGTGTTTAGTTCATAGCTATTAGCTAGTGCTTAGTGTAGAGTGATGATGTACGATCACCTTTGGGTCTTAATTTTCTACTTCATGTGCACTACCAACTTCGGGTTTGTTGAAGAATATATTTTTCACCTTTTGTATATTTGATAAAGGAATAAATTCTCTATAAAATTATAAGTTTTCTATTATCAGGGGCAAGGACTATAACACACTTTCTTCCTGGGCAAACCAACAAGACAATTTGCAAGTGCCCTTGAGTTAGCATCGAATGGGCGGAGGAAGCTGTGCTGTGGAAACGCTTCAGCACCATGTTAAGGTATTGCATTTCCATCCAGTGCATTCCCTGTACAAATACTGAAATTTGCAGGCAGATCTTTGTTGCGTCATGCGATTTATATGCAAGTATATCCAAGGCCACAGCTCCTTTCATGTTCCATTGCAGATTGATGAATTAAGCAGGTAGACCCGGCCCGGCTGCCGTGGTTGCAGCGGGGCCTCCCTCGATCGTCTCCAGTGCCGCCCGCGGCAGCATGGATCTGGCTCAGAAGCCCGCCGATCGTCTCGGCTTCCCGGCGGATCGGAGGTTCGTAGCCGCATGCAGCATGCATGATTTCAGAGATGGCTCACTTACAGAGCTCCCGCGGCGCCGACAGAAGCAGGCCGAGGCTCACAGCAAAAACGAACATGCCGCCTCCGCTTCATTCCGTGGCTGGCCGGAGAGCCACCGTGTTCGGGTGTACCCTGCGTCCATCTCCGACCAGAGCTTCTTCGTGCATCATTCTGGTGGAAGCTGGAAAACGGCCTGAATCTTTCCACCAGTTAAGTTAGCCTGGAGTTGTGAAGGCTCGGGTCGATGTCTCAATCCGACCGGAGGCGTTCCTTGAGGCTCGTGTCGAAGTCCCAATCCGACCGGACAGATTAGTTGAGTTGGTTGGTGTTATGAAGTTGAGTAGAGCGGTCAGCGGTGCATGTTGTCCCAATTCAACCCATCGGAGTTGTGTGGTCTGCGGACCAGAGTTGTTCGGGGTCATCTAGTTCTGCGTTTGATGGACCGGAGTTGTGAGGGATGGTACAGTTACCTTCCTAATTGTGCGGTCTACGGATCAGAGTTGTATGGTTTTGGGCCGGATTTTTCTTATAAACTGGGTCATTTCTTTTTCTTCTTATAAAACTTCAGGAAAGCGCAGGCTTTCGTCGTCCCGTTCAAAAAAGAAGAAGCCATATTGGTGTCTATGTTCGAAATTCAGGTAACATGGTCACGGTTCATAACCTGTAATATCTATCATTGCCTATCAGCCTATGTTAGTTGGATATCTTCTGCAAGAGGAACAGCTGAATTCGCTATTACTTGCTCCTTTGTACAGTCGATTCCAGTTACAATGTTCAACATGACAGTGGAGATGAGAAATGCTAATTCCTCTGTTTCTCTGTTCACATGCTGCTCAAAAGATTGAAGCTGAAGTGCGACAGCAAAGAGTTCATGATGTGCACATCCTTCTTATTACCTATTTGCATCATATAGAATGAGCAGTCTTGTACTGTCGCACTCCCTAGAGTATTGAGAACTTGAAATGGTATGCGCTTGTCATCGACCACCAATTCTGTGATCGAATGAAGAGTCACATGCATTAGTGGATTATCTAATGTTCCTAATACATTTTAGGTCCAATCTCTTGCATACATGTCAATCTGCATCTTAATGGACAAATTATATGATTTGCTAAAGTAATGTCAGTGACAGCTGAAGGAAACTACCAAACCATAGACTTGTTCTTTGATTGGGTAACGACACATGTAGAACAACAAGGACGTCCATAGCATGCTAAAGTAATGGAATACAAACACTGCTCTCTAACTGGAATTATTGTAGAGTTGTATCTGCTTGAATGGAATAAAACGAAAAGTCTCCTTCGACAAGTATGACGTCCATAGCATGCTAATCATTGGGCATAGCTTATCTTGGTGCTTAATCTTCTGACCCAAAGTTTCCTGATTCGTTGGTTGCATAGATTTGATATGCTTTATTGCTGGAAATGACCATCTTTCCCTTAAAAAATAAAAGGAGAGGTCGTTTTCATCTTGGATGCATCCGGTAACCCTTCCTAATTGTGAGTTGATATTTATCAAGTTATCTGACAGTCGAGCTACTCAGGGTGGTTGTTTCAGATTTCATGTATAAAGTTGAATATTGACAGTAAAGTTCCTTCTTGCCCTTGTATATTATATTTTAAACCGCTAACATAATTCGTCAGTACAGATAAGTTCTTAGTTACTGGAGTGACCAATGCCTGCGAGTCCAGTCATAATAATCATCTAAAGTAAGAGCCTTTACATATGCATATGTTCTGTGACCCAGTTGCCATTCTTAGGGTTTATGTGCTACATACACCCAGGTTCTACTTGAAAGCATCTGTAGTCTATTACTACAAACACTGGAAATTTGTTTTTGTTCATGTTCATCTTGTGGACTTCCAGTGATGATCTTCCAAAACATAATGTGAAGAGTAGCATGACAATATGATTCCATTACTATGCACATGCCATTTCCACTGTCCATGAAGCCATGATGCCAGATCTGGCAAATGTGTCAGCTTGCTCCATTGCTGATGCCATGGCATGTGCAACCATTTGCGCTCTGTTGTTCTGTTCTTCATATCTGCTCTTCCATCTGCTTAGCTGCTAGAATTTCAGAGCCCATGTGAGTCAGGAAGAATGGAGCAACAGTTACTTCAGTTATGCACTGTGATGCAACAATGTGAGATCACATTTTTTTTTTCTGGCCACAGGCAAAAGGCACCTTCTATTTGTTTAAGATGCATCCTCAGTCCTGATAGTACTTTTTTTGTTTAATATGTGTTCCTCAGTGAGCCAACGTTGCTCTACTTCAGAAACTTAAGTTGCATGAACCTCTGATATAGCAGTTGATGTGCACTGTACACAGTAGGCAGGGCTAGAAGGAAGAACTATGCTACATTCATCTTCCTACATACATATAATCGTTTCAGAAGTTTAAGAAAGTAACACTAATCTGACTTGGATTGTCTGAAAGAATTTATCATTGCCAATGTTTTTTTGGTGGATCAATGGCTACTTTAGGTATGCAATCATTCCTCATTAGTAAACTGAGTTTGATCAAGACCTTAAATCTACAAGTAGCAGTTATTTGAGATAGTTTTCTATTAGCTGAAACATGATTATAATTGTTCTTAATATAGAACATCACCATCTCAAACTGAAATTCAGAGCTAACGCATTCTTTTTTCACAGGTGAAAGCGGTAGCAAGAACTGTGCTTTCAGTTGTTTTATAGACATGAGAGATACTATGAAGCATCCAAGGTTTGAGTGCTGATATTGACCCTCTAACCCCTAAATAAATAAAGAGGATATCAAAGATTAGTAAATGATCTTAAGCAGAAAAAAAGGTATCATCTGTGAATGATTAACATCAGAAAAAAAACGGACAAGGAATAAACAATGTGTAACCGTGTATATACAATTATCTGAGCACCTTTTGTTTCATAGTCAAACATCAGAACTTTCAGAGTTAGTTTCGGATGCTACCTAAAGCTAGGACTAGAGGCGTCCTTCTCCAATCCATGAACTGTCAATTGGTTTGCATCAATGATGAGTTGAAGCAAATCATGCATGGTAGTTGTTCAGATAAGCAGAGTAGAGTTGGTGCTGATGGCAAACATCTGGGTCCCTTTCTCATCATTAGCAGAGTGGGGGAATCTTTCATCAGTTGGATCGCACTTGTATTCTTCAGAAGTTAGTCAGGTATTTGACATGACATGGAAAGATCAACTTATTTTTTTAGAAAAGAGTACAATCCCTGTGTATATAATTCAGGAACCTTTTAAGCAATTTCACACTCTAACTGGCTGTTAGTTTTCTTTGTTCAGGAAATACTTCTAAAAAATATTTGATGTCACAAAGTTTTCCATGTTCTTCCATATAGGCACATTCCAAACTAATGAAGTATGACGTCACTGCTGAAAGCAGCTGAGAGCTTTAGAATGTCACAGTTACAGGTTTAACCAGACAGTACAATCAGAACACTCTGATCAGCTGTTTTCACATGTGCTCATACCCTTTCCTTTTGCTTTAGTTTATTATGTCAAGAACGACAACATAAAGAAAACCTTTCAATCAGGCTTAAACAAAACCATTGCATCAAGCCACTGATTAGTACATTTAAACTAACCTGATGAACACGCTAAGCCATGCTTAGACACTGATCCAACCCCCTATATATTGTCTGTAGCACCCAGCAGAGGGAACAGAAAGCAGATGCAGAGATAGGCAGCCACTTCGACTCACAATGGGGGAGCAAGGCAGGTCAAGCAGCAACAAGATCAGAGACATTGTGAGGTTGCAACAACTTCTGAAGAAGTGGAAGCGGCTAGCACTCTCACCGAAAGCCGGCAAGAGCGGCAGCAACCACGGTGTTCCAAAGGGTTTCTTTGCAGTGTGCGTCGGCATGGAGATGAAGAGGTTCGTGATCCCCACGGAGTACCTCGGCCACTGGGCATTTGAGGAGCTCCTGAAGGATGCAGAGGAGGAATTCGGGTTCCAGCATGAGGGAGCTCTGAGGATCCCCTGTGATGTGAAGGTGTTTGAGGACATCCTCAGGCTGGTGGGCAGGAAGGAGTCGTCAGTTTGCTACTGTTCTTCACAGCCTGGGATCTTATGCAGATGATAAGTTTCTTTCTCAACACATTTTTTTTTTTCCCATTCTTGGTTTTGGTGTCCATGGAGAAGAGAGGAGAAAGAGTCCACAAATTGACAGGATTTGCAAATTTATACGGGGTGGATGAAACGCGGATTCACATTCTTTTCATGTAAGATTTTAAAATGAAGGATTTGCTCCAAGCAGATTTAGGAAATGTCCCTTTTTTCTTAAGAATTCATTTTCCACCTTGTTCTTTGTACTTCAACTTTAACTCTCCTTTTTGTAATATAATTGTTCAGAAGTTGAACAATTTTCTTTTTTTGAAATCGGGACATTGCCCGTTTTGCATTAAGAGAAGTGGAATAGTTTAATTACATCCTAGACATACAACCTTGGCGAGATGCCAAGGGTATACTAGGCGACACACTAACAAAAAGGCAACCCGGCTAAAACGGTGGAGCTAACAAGTTGTACTTAGGAAGAAACCTATTTTTGCGATCGAGAAGAAAACCGCCTACTCAGTGCTCGTCGTGAAATCGTCAAGGCGGTTCGGCATAGCGGCCATGGGGACTAGGATCTGCACCATGTCCCGCTTGTGCCGGGACATTACCACCGAAATGATCTTGGAATCTCTTAGCAACGGTGGAGTCCGGGGTTTGAGATGAAGCACCCTCCGCCCTCCCTTCCCATTTGTTAAGGAGGGGCCGCCGAGCCCGGGGACGCGTTCAGGATTGGGATCCCGAAAAGGAGTACTTGCTGGCCAAGCGGTCACTCCCGCCTTGGCGCCCACGTCTCTTGCGTCCGTGAGAGTTGAACAATTTTCTTGCATGCTATTTTGAACCCAGAGTATAATATGTGATTGTACCTTAATGAAGTAAAAACTACTTCTGAATTTTCAGTAACTTATATTTCTATACACATAATTGATGCATCCTCCTCGCTCAACTCTTTGTTCAATATCCAATTTAGTTATTTTTGAAAGAGAGAAAAGTTCAGTCCTGACTACCAAGAATCCTATAGGAAGTCAATGCTTTAACTTAAGAGAGCTGTGCCTTTATGATACAAGTATAACTTAATATACCTCTATTGCTAAATTGCCTCTTGACACATGTACCCCCTGGCCCCTAGATTAGCTTAATCCCCTCTATTACCAAGTGATGCTGCAGTGCATATATTTCGCTAAAAAGTGACGCTGCAGGTCTACAGCACATTCTTTACTCTTAGACTACGTTACTGAGGCACATATTAAAGTGAGCTCCAGATCAAAAGAAATACATGCCGTACAGTTACACATGCCATGAAATCTTCTTCACATGTATTCCGACAGATAGGCACTTCTTGAGACCAAGTAATCCCCTCGGATAAAAGATATTTCCAATCTTCTTTCAGTTCTGCCAGCTCAAAGAATATTATATCTTGTTGGCACTGGAAGAACAGCAGATCTCTGCCATCCTGTTTTCTGAACAAATCCGGACAGTACTTGACAGATGACAAATGTAGGTTTTATCTGGGTTCTAGAGCCTGTGCTGAAGACAAAGTTGAAGTGCCATTTGTGGAGAAAACATCAGTTATGTTTTCTTTCAAGGGAAGATGAATTTGAATAGAAAATCACTCACACTCAACTCAGGATCATCCGGCAACATGCTTGCACTCTCCATTCCAGAACCATCACTCAAGATGATCCACAAACAGTGTCAGTGAAAGTGGCCATGATGGCAAATTGTGTGCCACTCATATATCACGATTCATAAGCATGGCAAGTATTAACTATTTGTTGTATATATGATCCACTAACTGTGTCACTGAAACTGGGTTTGATGCTGAAAAACATGCAACAACACAACTATGTGGATGAAAAAAATTGCCTTAAATCATGACTGAAAATCTTCAAATTAACCACAGAAAAACAAAGAATGAACTGTTCCTTTTTTCATGCCAGTTTCAGAGCCTTTGCAAAACAAACTACTCCACAGATCGATTATCTACTGCTCCAAAGCTAATGCCTAAGAATGCTTGCATTGCACATCTCCATGGCCTGCAAATTCTGAATGCATGGCTGCCTGGCTTGCTATCAAGACCTGGCCTTGGGCAATTTGGGCGCCGCCGCCGGCGCGGTGGCTCTGCCAGTGCCGGGCTTCGGGAGCCGGCGCGCCACGGCGGACTCGAGCTCGAGCGCGGCGACGGTGGCCTCAAAGTCCTCCTCGCGGCAGGGGATGCGGATGCCGGCGGTCTGCGCGAAGCCGAACTCCTCGGCGGCGCGCTCCATGAGGTCCCGGAACGCCGGCTGGCTGAGGTAGGCCGTGGGCACGACGAACCGCCGCGCTTCCGCGCCCACGTACACGGCGAAGTAGCCCCTGGGCACCGCCGGCAGCTCGTCGTCGTCGAGCACAAGCAGCGCGGCGCCGAGGCTGCTGTCGTCCCGGTCGCCACTCCTCCGCCCCCGCTCCGCCACCTGCTGCTGCTGCTGCTTCCTCTTCCCTCCCTGGAGCCTCTTCGGCGCCCGGAAGTAGCCTTTGATCGCCATCATCGCCGACGCTGACGCCGATCCAAGAAAAAGACCACCTGCTCTGCTCCTGATCTTGTCGTTCAGCTGCACTAGTTGCTGTCTAGCTCCAAGAAGAGATCGATCAGATGGGAAATGGTGGCGTGATCTATTCAGCGCCATGCACACCTCCCCACCTGGTGGATGATGAATGATGATCAAAACAGAGCGGAGAGGAGAGGAGAGGAGAGGGGCGAAAGCATGTGTGGAGTGTTGCTTGCAGCATGCGTATATCATGGCTGCAGGTTGGTTGGGCGCGCGATTTCTTGTGTGGAGTTTGGGCCTTTTTATTATTATTAATTTATTATTAGGATGTGCTTGGATATATTAGCTGTATGTATCTATATTAATACTGCTGTAGTACTGTAGTATGTGGGAGTAATGTAATCTACAATGTGCTAAGTTTGCAACGCTGCGTACTCCTATATAGTAAAGAAGTAGAGGTGCACACAACTTCATAACATGATCGAGGACAATGTTGAGTTGGGTGGACACTAGCTTGCACTTGTATATTGTACATATGATTTTCCATTTGGGTGCTTCTGCTGCAACTTTCTCTTTTTATATACTATATATTTTTGGTTAAGGGAGAGTGTCAATTAGCCATTTAAGTATGATGACTAGAGGTAGCAATGTAATAACCATCGTTCACTTACAGTGGTCGTTTAATCTGTTTAAACGATATAATAGATGGTATGGTGTTTTTCTTTTGATCACGCATCATGTTTCAACGACCATTTTGCCAATTTAAGTGGCCATTTAGCTTGAATAATATAGCTAAATAATAAGTAATCGAGCGTTTAGGATAGCATTGGTAGGTAGTAACCTACAATATAATATAGAGGCCCCCTGTGGAACTCAGATAGATAAACATGAGCACATATTAAATGATGAGAAGAAAAGAGAGGTTCCTCGCTCGAGTGTTGCATTGTATTGTATTATATATATTGGTGTTGACTATGTCGCATAAAAATTATCGAACATAGTGGTAGCAATGTAAAACGTCGATGACAGGGTGTCCGGGAAGCATAGCATAGCATAGGGCGAGGAAAGATTGTTTAGTTTTTCCGGGATACGATACGGTACGGCCGCGGATCGCGCATAGTACGGATGACACACACTAGGATTACGTGGCCGTCCGCCGCCGGCCACCATCCCACTTCCGTACTGCTGTGTCTTGATCCTTTCCAGCTCAACGATGGATTGATCGAGAGCACGTCCATGCAAGTTGTCACGACTCAGTCACTCACCAATGGGCGTCATGGCTGCTGCAGCATTTATCTCTACTCCATTTCCTTTGCTTTCAAAAAAATACACTCGCATCGTCAAAGATGGCATGATCGATCTGAGAACAACTCAGCATAGAATACTCTTATTTAGTTCGTATAAGGTCGAGGCAGGCAACTTCCTTCGAAAAGTCCTCTTTCTTTTTTTTTTCTTGAATGCTGAATGCACATATACAGCCGTACAGCAACAAAATGGTAACTTTGGCCTGTCAACCACTGTTACGTATGTTACACGGCGGGGTTTTCTGCAGGATGCGGGAATCAGCAGCCAGCAGCCTTGAGGAAGTTGTCGTAGGGGCTGGACGCGGGCAACCTCAAGAACGGCTGCTGGAAGTCGCCAGCAATAATGTGTGCCTCACCGGCGGCACCCATGTTCTGCTGGAGGAACGGGTTTGTATTCTGAAAACAAACCAGCAACAGTCAGCCTCATCAGCTCACCCATCGGCAATTCCCGGTCCCATCTCATAGCCCATATACTTTTCTTTCCCGATTTACAATTATATTAAGCATCCGTGGAAAGGCAAATTACGAGCTAGAAACTAAGCTGATCCACGCACCTGCTTCACGGAGGTATGGGCTGCTTCAGTGTGGTTAACCTGACTGTCTGGCACGACGACGGCCGCTTGCATGTTATGCTTGAAGCTCATGAGCAGGGACATCTTGTGCTGTTTTTCCCATCGAAAGGGCCTCGCAGTGGCTAGTCATCTCCTGGAATGGGATGTCTCCCGCCGTCGATTGCGCTCTGGTCTGAGATGACGCGTCATTCGCGACCTGTAATGTGCACACAGATGGAAGCATGAACAAACAAATAGAGAAGAGTGGAACAATGAAATGTGGCTCTGACAGAAAAGGACATACTGTCTCTAGAAGTTCATCAATACTGAGAAGATTTGTTGTTGGCACAGGAATAGCTGTAGCCGTCAGTGTAGTTGAGGAGACTTCCGCAAAAGTATTGTTGTCATTTCTCAGATCGATAAGATCAGCCTGCTCAAAATTCCCATGTATCTTTAGGATGGAAAAGAAAGTTAGACATATATATTGGTGATACGCATATACCTCTTGATAGTCGGTGTCATCATCAGAGCTTGGACGTGCAATCTTGCCAGGTGATTCGAGAAAGTGAGCACTAGTTGGGCACATCTCGTCAGGGGAGAAATCACGTACCAGTTGACTCCTTATATTCTCTAACCCAACTGCATAAGTTATGGGGAAAGTTCAGTATCCTCACGTTCCATGCTATTCAGTTTAGACAAATATAAGAAATGTTTACGGAGAATGGATGGAAAATTACATCTGGTAAATCTGTTATGGAGTTCATAATGGCAAAGACCATGGATTCTCGAGAGCAACTATTTGTTAGTTCCACTGCTGAAAGAGACTTCAAGGCATTCTGATTGTCCTCAGGTGAGCCATAGAATGTTGATGGTTCTTCTCTATAGTCCTTCACAACCTGAAGTTTGTTCTCATGTACCAATTGAAGGAATGGATCCATCTACAACAGTTGCGGAGAATAAAGCTTAGAACTTCCATTGATTACAGAAAAAAAAATGGAAGCAACAAAAAATGACATGAAGAACGATAATGCATTATTAATGTATAATACAAATATGCACATGACCCTAAAAAAATATAAATATAAACATGCACACTGTATGCTTTGCATCTAGAAGAGAAGTAATTGGTGCAACCGAAAAAGTAATTAGTGAACACAAAAAGGTTGTGTTCATTTGATGAAAAGCACATTCACTTTTGGGCACTATTCTGCTAATCACAAGCAGATGTTCGTGGTACTGGTATCGTATTTGTCATCTGAGCACACCAGCAGATATATTAATCTATCTGTACCTTGTCTTGTCAGATTGAATTCTGCAACTCCTTATCTATTAGCTTCAGTCGTTAAATCATTTCTCAGGATTTAGAGTCTATTAAGAGGATACAACATTCATTACATGATCAAGCAAAACCATGAATAAATCAAGTCAACCAGCTCAGTCTCTGCTTTTCTCCCCCTAGCAACATTCAATACCCTCATTCCTATGACATCATTCTGAATCATGTCTATCACTGTCCAATATCACATATACGGACAGTCCACTGTATACGTACCCCACATTATGTAGAACATACACTGCACATATAATATACTGAACTCTACCAAAAACAAGGAGCATTGATTGAAGAGGCAGAGGAGTGGAATTCGATCGGACATACCATTCTATCATTGAGCATTGCTTTACAAATTGGGAGAAGAGTCGCTACATTGAAAGCTCTTGAGCAAAAAAAACGATCATAGATGTAGCCAGAGTAAATAAGGACCGGCGGCGAGATGGTGGCAATGAATCTAAACAAATGGTTAGGTACTTATCAGAATTCAGAAACCAAACTAACATGTCTTTAGTTAACTCTAGGCAAATGACAAAATGCTTCACCTGTTCCTCCAAGTGAATGGCTCATTAAAGAAAATGCAATCTGAAAACTGGGAGCAAGAGCCTCAAAAATTGATGTCTGGAAGAGCAAAAAGGAAAAAAAAAAACAAATAGAATAATGTTCTCAGTGATGACCATTCCAAAAGAGCATCATGTAACTGAGGATTAAAAGATGTGGTGACTACCAAAAAATTAGGGGAAAGCAATAATCTGTATGAGAAAGATCATACATGAGTCACATGACAATATACAGTATCATCATTCTAATAGAAAAAATAATCAAATCAAACAAATTTCAGGAATAATATCAATTCTCTGCAACCCACATAACATTTGCACAAGACAAATGGCAGCTATAAAAAAATAAGTACCTTTGATCCCAAAAACAACAGAAGCAAACTATATGTATGAGCAATAGCTTCATAGTTTGGAGGAGTATTTTTGGAGAAAGCGCTTTGACGCCAAATAGATGAGAGCAGAAGAGTTGCCTGCTGGCTGCTTAGTCTTAACACAGTCATTTCCTGAAAGTATCAAAAGTTAGATAAAAGGATGTGAATAGTAGAAAAACTTTGTTCAATTGTTACTAGCCTGTAAATTTCTCAGCACAAGGTTCAACATGTTGGATTTTTTTTCTTTGGAGGGGAATGAACATACCGTTTTGTTGATTGACTCTGTTAAGGGACTTTGACCTTCCTTTAAGGAAGCAGAAGCATATTTCCGAGATACTGAAGAAAGTCTGAGGTTTTGTATCAAGCTTTGCGAGCCTGGCAAGTCATTGGGAGTAGCAGTTTCATCATCAATAACATGCAAAATTCTGTTCATGCTTCCTTCATGTAAATATTCTCTAAAGGAGTTTTGTTCCCTTCTCAGCTTATCAAACAAAGCAGCTGAAGATGAGAAGACAGATACAGCCCTCGAGTGTTCTCTGGACGTCATGCTTTTTACACTGGTCTAGGGATTTCAAATTGGGAAAGGGAGAAACAGAAGATGGGACAAGGACAACAGAAAATATGCGGTGTGCACCAACACGTGTTTCATGATCAGGGTGAACCATCGCTAACAGCAATTGATGAAAAAGTGCTTCTGGAAATACCTGACAAGTATGACATAGGATAAACAGTTGAAATATCACTAAGAATTACTGCTAAAATGAATTCAAAGTTTGTGCTCCAATAACGTACCTTGTTCTGATATGACAAATTTGGTATTGAAGCGATTATTTGAGCTGTCGCGATAAACAGCTGAGGTAGTTGCTATAGCAACAAGAGGAGTGTGTGATATGTTCTCTAGCATCACAGACATCATGTCAAGAACTGGCCCCGCATCACCTACCTGATAAACAACACCAACTAAGTTGTGATCTCAGATTCATATCTCTATAATATTATGCAAACCAAGCTAAGAAGTAAGAAGCATTATACTAGCATCAAATTAGCAAGGGAATAAAAGGAAAGGAGCAGCAAGTACAAATCACTGCTAAAGTTTCAATTGGAGGGAAATTGACCTTCTTTGATAGCTGGATTATGCATTCATCAAAAGCCTTGCGGAGTTTGTCATTCCACTTTACCACCTCCAAATCTTTGCTGCCGAGAGCTAAATGCAGTGTCTTTTTCATATGCCTCACAAGGTCACTTATAACAACTATGGTTGCTGCTGAAGCCTTAGCTCTTGATTGTTCTGCAAGATCAGCTATCACTTCCACAATGCTAAGTTGCATCTCAGGTTGTTCCAATATGGCCTTGTGTTCAAGATGTTTTACTAGTATTGATATCATCAAATTAATATTTGTCCCTGCAAAAGCTGTAGCTAAATAAGTAAAGTAGTCATGTTAATGATGAAGGTTTACTTAAAGCGAACAGAGCACCTGAGTTTTCCATGAACATTTGCATGTCCAATAGAACACAAAGTGCAAGACCATTCTTGGATGACCATGAATTAGTATTATCGAAGTGGCGAAATAGGGACTCCATAACTCGGCGGAATGTGATTGCCTCCCTGGACAGCTTGGCCATGTTATGCACACAGACTCTTGACCAAAAATAAGGATCCTTGGCATCGTCCCTACAAGACAGGAGTCAGCTAACAACTAAAAAATAAGAGGAAATGACAAAATTAAATTCAAAGAATGTCATATTACATAAGCAGTTGAGCCCCTCCATAGTCACTAACTATGCTCTCCCAAGAAGGTATCACGGAAAATATAAATGCAGACGGAGAGGCATGGCCCTCAGTTTTAAGGACCTCTTCCACCCACTGACAACCTGGATTTTCAGTGGCGCTATTGTCACTTTGCACCTTTCGAGGCTCATAGCTTTCCAATACTACTTGGACAACCTGACAATTATAGTGAAAATCAAGTATAAAAGTTTAAGAGCACAATATATTATTGTAAAAAAAAATCAGCTTATAGCAAAAAGGTATAGCATTCAGTAAACATATAGAAGCAAAAGTGTATAAAAGCTTGAAAACATTTGAGCAGATCTGCATAGCCAAGCAACATTCCTAGGTTGTATAGGGTGATATTCTGACTGTCATACATGAGCATGAACAAACATCTAATCTAACAACAAGAAAATAAAAATAATGACGGTCTGAAGTTTCAATCAAGGACAGATAAGTAAAAAAGAAACTACAAGAACTACTGCAAGATACTTACGTTATCGAACTCTGATGAGACATGAGAGAGCTCACCCATAAACCAGATCTGTTCAGAATATAAAATGAACAGTATGTTAGTGCTGGAGCATATTTTGGATTGTACTTTGCATTGCTCTTTGGTTAATAACTATATGTATTGTAATAAGAATACAAAAGAAAATCAAAAGTCGAATAATCTTTGGAAAGACACCAAATTGCTCAACAGTCAACATGTCCCCATTATTGTATAATAATTACAGAAAACCAGAAGTGCAGCATTAAAAAATTTCAAGGTTGTAAACTGCTAGAATTTCTTATTGGGATTCTTAGCCAGTTTTAGCAGAGCTGTAAAGAAAAGAATGGAACCCCTGTATATACCATGAACAACCAACGACTATAAACAGAGCTTTAAGAAATGCACCTAATTGTGATGAGAATAATCATAATAAGTTCGATTGTGCTATACTTCAACACTGCAAGAAATTTTGCCAAATCGTAGGTCCACTAACAACTTCTTTATGTTTTTTTCTGAAATAGCATCTAATATTACCTGATTAACTTGCTCATCATACTGTGCATGAGACTTACCATAGCAGAAAGAGATTGAAGTACTGCTGCTCGGAGTGCGTTAGCTTTCTCTTCGTCCCTTACTATTTGAGAAAGTTTGCAGAGTCTTGGAATAAACTCTTCCAAATTGAACTGATATGTACCATCCACCTGGAACCAACTTATAATTCAGTGACTGATTGAGACTGAAATAGCATCCTGAGTATAGAAAGGTATCCACTGTTCACTGCACAAATTGAATACCTGAGTGACAGTGAAATCAAACAAGGTTTCACAGCCAATGATGCACATGTCATCCTGCCTTGATTGATCCAAAAGTGTTTGTATGATGCTTAATAAGCTATTTGCCAGTAACGGCCTGCACTGAGAAAATTCACTTTCAGATCTACAACAGTTGAAATGAACTTGCAACATATGCAAATATAGAAGTTACATACAAAATCCAAAGATCAAGATGTTCATTTTTAGGATGAGATGGATCTGATGCATTGTAAAATGAATGTGAAAAACAAAACTCACATCTGTTCTTTACAAGAGACCAATAGCCTGCGGTATATTAGCACAACAACTTTCACAAAGCCATACTGCTCATTTCTCAACTCCTTGTAACACCTCTTCTCCAAGTAAGCTGTGATCTGCAGAGACGCCAATACGCAAGAGAAAACAAGTTAACTGGAAATAACGGATTAGATGCAATTTGTAGGACACTTGAGGCCACATCCCACCTTTGGCACTCGATGAGGATTTCTAGCAACATACTCGCATAGCTTCCCAATCCTCCTCTCATTTGGTCCGTCTTCCTGCGGCATATATGTTACTGAAATTAAGTCTGTTTTCAGATAGAATCAACAGCTTCCACATGTAGTATGGTCCATAACCATCCGCGAAAACTACAGCCCGTTTAAGGGTAGCCGAGTTGTGTGAACAAATAGAAAAGAGGGCCATTATATATGCCATTGTCATCTCCTTATTGGGGAGAGCTAGTGAATAGTTAAACGATTCCAATGATGGAGACAGAAAAATAATCGAATTGGTGCTCTAGGCAGCTCATAATGGGTACTGCGCAACACGCCAGTGTCAATTGCACTGGTTCAATTCCTAAGGTGAGACCAAGGCCCCACGAAAATGCAGCTGAATAGCTGATGGCAAGTAAGGAGAACCATTGAAAGCGGACGTGCGGAAGAAGGGGACTTGTCAACCTGCTTCGCGGGGAAGATGTCGGCGAGGATCTTCTTATAGCGCTTGACGGGCTGCCTGGAGCGGGGACGCAGCGAAGGGCAGAGGTAGCAGAGCCCACCGCACGCCGGCAGCACCTTCCTCGACACCACCCCGAGACCGCGCCGTCGAGCCCCATCCCCGCCCCCGCCTGTCGACCCTCCTGCCCGCCGGGAACCCCCACCGCCTTTCTCCCGCCCCGACCTGCATCGTGGAGGCGCACGAAATGACGGCGCATTGCATGGAACACCCGATCGGAATGGATCAGGCAACGGGGGGGGGGGCATGAGAATCGAGAAGGCGTTTGCGTTTACCTGCGCTAGAAAGCTAGCTCGCGGGCGCAGTGGTGCGTGAGTAGGAGTAGACGGCGGGAGGCCGACGATCTCCGCCGCCGCTTCCGACCTCGCCTGCCTGCCTCCCCGTCGCGCCCACGGCGGCGGAAGAGAGGGCGCGCGGGCGGCCGCGGCGGACGAAGAGGTGGGAGGCGACGCGCGCGCACGAGCACGAGTTTGCTTGTTTGGCGTGGGGAATCGAATCCAACCGAATTTTGAGGACGTGCCGAGTTTACTTGTTTGGCGTGGGGAATCGAATCCAACCGAATTTTGAGGGCGTGCCGCGTGCGAACCAGATGGTCCCACCTGCCAGTCGTACGAATGGGGCCTACTCTGCAGCCTCCTAGCATTCTCCCTGTTTCTTTTTTCTTCTTCTTTTCTCATCACGTCAATCGAGCAGGCTCCAACTGGCGTAATCCCGTTGCTTCGTTTGTTTGTTTTTTCTTTATAATAACAGACGTCACTATTCACAAGCTTTACCTGTTTGGATCCATTAGCTACCAACTATATATAATTTGTATTTGCACCCCAACTAGTTTGGGACAAAAGACTATATTATTCTTGTTTTTTTATAGGTAAAAGAAAAGGTAAATTTTGTTTTATATAAGGTGATGGATAGGTATTACAATATACATCTTCATGCTAGATTTACAGACTCACAACATCCAACACTGCATATATGTGTTACACATCAGTATACTATTTTTATTTTTCACCATGCACATATATAACTAGTATAATACACGTGTTAACGTCACGGGTTCATTTCAGAGAAGCACCCAAAAAAGAGATAATTATCTTCAAATATTATTTATTACACTCAGTTGTCATTACCGCGACGAAGTGGAAATTTGTCTTCTCCAGCAGCCCCGCATTGCTCTCCAAATTCGATTGCGATGGAGCACTAACAGACATATAATCAATTGGTGGTAACCATGACAAATTTGATCACTATATGTATGCTTGTGCTGCTGGCAACAAAGTTCATCCATGAATGAAAACCAGCCATGTACATTAGAATATTTTGGCTAGTCACTACAATTGAAGACATCCAAATGGTAAAAAGTTCACATACAAGTCAATGAACGCTGAAGTATAGATGACCTGTGTTTGAGATGGTGCTTCCACATAATACATGCAACTCAGAGTGAACCCAGTCCAGCTAGAAGGAAGATGGTTTGATATAATAAAAGACTTTATTCACTCCTATGCTCCAAATCAGGATGGGGACCTAACCCTGCAACTGAATGGATGAAGTTATTAGCTAGAACGTTGAAACTGCAACTGAAAAAAAGAAAAAATGTTCCTAATTTTTTTTCTTAATCGCTTTCCATAGTTGCAGTGCTCGGGCATAATTTGGAGGCTAAACTGTTCCTAGTGCAGAAATAGTTTTGACTGAAAAAGTAAAGATATACAACATCATAACTGAAAAGCCTGGGCCAAAATTCGTACCTGCTGGAATGCTCGTATGGACTCATTTCTCTTCTTTGCACAAAAGGCCACGACGATACTCACCAAGAGCCCAAATAGGGAACAAGTTGCGGTAGTTTGGGTAGTTGAAGAAAAGGGAGCAGTTGAAGCATCCAACGTGCTCCTGTTATTGAAATGCAGGTACAGTCAACAAAATCAATATGACCTTTGATAATCAAACACCCTACCAAAATATGGTAGTTAAAAATTCCAAACACCTAGAAGAGTGCATTGCAATTATGCATCTATGAAATATCCAAATAGGTTCTCTCAAACGTCCAGTACCCCACACCAAATGAACTTGTGTTTATTAAACATAATAATGCATTCATTGTCATGTTTAAGGCACATTGTATGAGACGGTTTGCCTTACATGTACCGCAACTGTAAATCATTTAAAGAGGTGGCCCATTTCTATAGCGCTCTAGGGGATTTTTGGCAATAAGGTTCGCCTTTGAAGATAAAATTAAGTCTCCGTAAATCAATTTTGCAGTACTGGGTTTGAGTATGAGTAATTTTATAGTTTAATGCTTCAAATCTGTTAGCATATAAAAAGAATACAGAATGCTCTCTAAAAAATTCATACATGCACACCCTCAAACGCTTGGAATCTTAATTGGAAAACCAGGAACCGCTAGCCTAACTTGGGTCCCACTTGAAATCACGTCGCACCCATGGCCGAGCACGGGGAGATCCCAATCTCCCATGCCATGCCCTTGCCGCTCGTGATCAGCAGTCCAGCAAGACGGGTAGGTTCTGGGTCCATAAAACTACGGTGCGTCGAGAGACATATCAAAACATGACAAATCCAGCATACGCACGCATTGGAGATCATTGCAAGGAAGCTAGCTAGAATACAGAAACAAAAAAAAAAATAACATTGATCTCTACCAAATCAAAAAAAAAAAAAAAAAAAAAAAACCTAACCCACCACATTGATGTGAAACAAAACCTTAGAACAAAAAATATAGATCGAAATTGTTGTGCACCATTAGGAGACTTAACAAGCCTGATCAATGAAGGCAAATAAAAATGATCAGATGTATATGAATTCATGAGTCCACGTGAAGTTTATTCAAAACATTCATCCCAGTGCAACACAAGGGCATGTATCTATGTGACAAAAAAAAATTATCTACTCTTGTTGTGCTAATTCAATTGTAGTCTTATGTGATTATCATTTATAGCATATCCACATGGATATTTTTATTCAAAAAATATAAAATGAATTCAATCGTGCAATTACATATTGTACTCACCCATTATATATATTTAACACCGGCTCAATTTGGATGTGGCCCGGTGGCGCGGACATGAGGTTCATTGCGCGTGTAGGCTGCGGAGTGCACAACATGGCACATGTGCGGCACTGGGCGCACGGTTGTGTGTGCCAAGAGGGGAGGTCTTGGTTAAGTTGGCACTCGGCGAGGGCGTTGAGTCCTTTTGGGGGTATGTAACACCCGACCCAATTTGGATGTGGCCCAATAGTGGCCATTGAGTCTTTGAGTGCACATGTTTAGTACCACCTTGCTAGTTGAGCAGGGGGTGGAGCCAATTTATAAGCCTTTGCCATCTAGCCATATCACCGCCGGGGTTAACCCTTTTACACGGCGAGGGCGAAAGTGTATGCATGGTGTTATGTGTGCTCACACACGCCCCTCGGAAGGGCTGTGTGATGTGGCTTTGGAGGGCAAGGTGTTATAATATATTGTTTGTACACATATCCATATTCAAAAAAAAAAAATGGGTACCTTGTTATACTACGTTCCATCAGTTTTTTAGGAGTAGTTAGAAGAAATACAAGATCACTTGCTACTAATTTGGTATTTTGGACAACTAAACTTTCATGAACCATGTTGTAATGTCATAGTGTAATGTTATATAGACTTGCGGAACCTTAGAAACATATTTATGTTCAACAAATTTCATATTTGTCATGTTTTTTGCTTTAATTATTGGTGTTTTTTAAAAAATGTTGTCTTTCATAGCTACGCTTTAGCTGTATAGATTTTAAAAAGAAAAAAGGTGTCGCTATTTTCCTTTGCTAGCTATTTAAAACTTGGATATAATACATTACTATCAACAAAATAGGAATCTTACTTGTTGTGGAAACTCTCCTGTATCCAACTGCATATTGATCAATTCTTTTTGCAGCATGATGTAATGGTGTTGGATCTCGCTCAATCTTGTATTAGAAAACAATTATGCCAATATAATACTCAATAGATTGATAAATTATAAATTCTTGTCAATATGTAAAGTAAATTTATGAATACTATGTACCTGTCCAGCATAAATTAAAGCGAGCATTGCCCAGGCAGTATTCACGGCGTGAGGGACGGTCGCCTTTGATATTTACATAAACCTATTTATAATACAAACGGGGAGGGAGGGGAGGGGACAGATTGGTTCCATTCAAAGATTAGTGCACATACTTACTAAAAACCACATAAATATGTTTCTTACGTTGCATTACATTTTATGCCCACTTTGACTTGCTAGGGAACTAAGACTAAAGGCTTTGAGTTGTTGTATGTAGTTGTATTAATGGAGCAACTCATATTGAGAGAAAATAGAGTGAGCATAGTTACAACAAAAGAATTTAACATACATAGTAAATCAATAAATCTCTAATGATCTGAAGACATTTGAATAGACATATTCACCATATAAAGTGTCATGTGTCAATTTGTTATTAGTATCTTGAACAAAGACAACAAATAAAATTGTGTGCCCTCATCAATTTTCACTAGTAGACAAATTGGACTAAAATGATCTAGAGAAGAAGGAACAAAGTATATATGATTACACGAGTTTTAATAGAGATATGGCTTTCTCCCCATCCACCGGTACTAAGTTGCTTTGACAATAAAAAGTTGCATGCTTTCCGTATGGAAGGGCTATTCTTATACGTTCTTCCGAAGCAACTAAACCTTTGATTGAAAAGAAAGCCCCATAGGTGAAACATATACCCCAACTGGCTAACACGCAAAACAACTAATTGTGTTATAAATTAATGGTAAAACAAATTCTCTAGTTAAATGATGCATTAGGACAAACCATGAGCCATCTTCATGTTATGCGCTCTCAATAAATGTTGTTGCATTTTTTATACATGTTTCTATCTCTTTTGTGCGGTAACCAGGATATAATTCTTTGAACAAAGATCGAGCTTCGACCACCGTGGAAGTGCATTGCAGGTGATTTGCAATTTCATAACGCAACAAGAGTTTATTTGATTGTGTGAAGTGATACAATTTTTGTAAGCGAGGATCTTACGCTAAAAATATGCCATTTGCATGCATCACTTACGGGTGTCGACAAGCATGTTTTGAAAGCTCTCACAAGGATTTAGAATCTAGTTAATTAACAAAAAATGTCAATATAGTGGAGTTGGAAACAATAAGATACATTGAAATAAAAAATTTAAAGTAATTGAGTATGAACTACATCTTCCTAATGGGAAGTAACAAGAACATATAAGAGCTCTAGCCTATAGAAGCTTACCTCTATCCATGAGGAAGTTCTTTGACACTCATATGTAGAAAAGGTACCATCTTTGTTCTACAACATAGAATGATTATCCATTTGAAATTATCTCAACAACTTAAACCAATGCTAGCACAAACATATTTTAAAAGGATCAAGGCAAAAGCAAGCATGACATTGTTATAGCAAAAAATTTGATGTTTATCGATAGAAATTTGAAAGGTGAATCAAATTTGTGCAAATTTATGTCAAATTTAAATTTTATAGGAATGTGTCGTTAGATTCCTAGCACATGCGAAAACTTGGTTCCTTAAGAGAATTATTCATATGCACAATACACTTCGTCATACCATCCTCATAGGTTGGTGTAACAAACTTATTTTATACCGGCTAGCACAAAGTTTGACATTTATAATTTCCATGGCGTACAATAGCATAACCGATAGCAAGTTTTGTGTTTCCAATTTTCTAGGGTATCAAAAAAATGATGACATCACATCCGATAATTGAACTTTAGAGAATTTGTACCGCAAAAAAGATAGAAGGCAATCAACAGCATCATGCAACCTCTCTCTTTCTATTGGATCCCCAACAAGGTTGTTTTTGTTTGAGATCTTTGACAACAACAAGTATAGCCTAGAAATAAAATCATGTTAAGTTGCTTTACAATAGAGAAAATAAAAAAAGACATGGAAGTGAACAACATGTCAAGTAGAGAATTTTATTTACTAGTTACACACACTAACATTATACGGTACTTAATGAACTTAGTTTTATTTATTAATATAATGTCATATAGCTCTCCTGGTTTGAGGAAATGAAAGTAGTTTTACTCATCTATGTTGAGGGTTTAGGCAAAAAAAACCTAAACGAGATGGAATAACCTTAAGTGCTTCTCCTGTAGTGTCGATACAGGCCACCCATTGTCTCTTGAGATGAAAGTGTCCATGAACCCTTTGATCTATGACGATGCCATTTACTTTCGTCACCGGGATGGTTCTTCAAAACCTTCATGTACACAAATGCATATTGGGTTTCATTATTGCTCACAAATGGTCAATTTAAAACTTGCCATGATTTGAAGATAACCAAATGAAACACTGTGAATTTTTCATGAACTCATAGGCTCTCTGAATAGTTGAACCATACTCATTGACAATATACGTAGCACAAAATGCTTGAATTATCAATGATGTTTCCCGGCTCGGCAACCATCATACACCTATCATGAACACATAGCCATGCTTACAATTGAGTTATATCATGAGGATTTCTTTTGAGGCATATTCAGCATGTGTCCAAAATATTGGCAATCATTCCAAGACACTAATACTACAATACTTCCCTACAACTCAAAAAACAACTATTATATACCAATACTCTAATGTCTACTAATCGATACATAGATGTGCAAATAAGAAAATTATTTACACTACCATTAATAACTAGGGCAATTTCAAGGGACCATAACATTCTAAGTGTATTAAGCACATAATTCCTATATATATGTGGATTAAACATAGTTCAAAGCAAAAATCTATTCTTTGGTTTATTCTTGGTAAAGATGCAATAATGATGGCAATAATTAGATAAAGAAAAATATTACAAGCTATTAGCTTAACTTATGATTATAGCTCAACAGAGTACCAATAGTGAGAGAATCATGCTAGCATGGCATACATACTATCAAGTACCATAAGTGCATAGAAAGGTGAAAATTTATACTTGTGCCTTCATGCCATCTTAAAAGCCATAGGAAATCGGTATCCTTGCAAGGTGATGCTTGAATGCATCCGAATTTGGATCTTCTACCCAGCAACAAACCATGTTTAGAGCCTAAATAATGAGTAACCAATATTAACTTGCTGTAATCAGAAAGATCATGATACACATGACAATTAACAAGAACCATCAAACAATGCATATACTAAATAATAAAGCACAAGGCTTAATAATAAGAATGTACACGACAACGAGAATAGAAGCACGGCCAACTAAAGTGTCGGTAATGACACACTAACTTTTGTAGATATTTACCTTGTTCATAGAACATATGCCTAGGTACTGTGTGTGTTCTCATCTTCATAATGGATATGCTCCATGAGGATTCGAGAGCTCTCTCCCTCGGTTTGTTGACAGGCCAACTGCTCAACACCGGTTCCACACACCTATAAAGTGAAGTCCAAACAACATTACGCAACATTGTACGTGGAGAGATGAGGTCCTCTGAAATGCCCAAAAGAAAATAAAAATGTAAAAGTGGGCTTAAGAAAAGAGATCTTATTAGTATTAGACCATCATATCACTGCGAGTAGTGCAATCTAAGGTTCTCTTATAGTTTGATAGTAGTAAGATGTAAACATGAAATCCTAACCCCCTCTCTTTTTTTTTATAAGATTTCTTGTGTACCTAGTTTGAATTGTTCTATCTTCTTTATGTTTTTAATAAATTTTTGTAGCATCTTTGGCCCCTCCGGTTTACTAAAAAATAAACACAAACATGGACTAAGCATGTAAGTGGCTTTGTTGTTTAGAAGTTAGGCCCAACATACGACCCATATACTATAGTAGTTGTCTATTGTAGACCACCTCTCTCCTGGAATGAGCCTAGTTACACTAGACAACCATCCAAAGGTACATACAAGTTACAGCTCTAGGGCTAATCCAAATACCAATCTAATACTATCTTGACAACTGATGTGGAGTTGGTGAATGATCTAGCAATCTAGGATAGATAATACAACAAAGACCGCAAATTTCTAGAGATGATAATGAACTGTAGAACCAGAAGGGAACTGGCAATTAAACCTTTGCACATTTATTGTGAGCATTGCTCCAGTCAATCTTTTCATACGGAGTGTCATATATCTCCTCTCTTAGTGCCAATATAGTTGGTGTAATTGGTCCAACAAACTTCTTGCCATAAAGATAAGCCATTGGCAGATATACCATACGGGTAAAGCACCAGAATTTCCCTAAAAAGGATGGAGTCATCGGATATAGCAAACTTATTTCAATAGATCCATTTGTATGCAATGTATAAAGTACTAGAAATTGGAATGACACCATTTTACAAAAGGAATCTATATACTTGGATGAAATGGAAGAAATTGAGGAGCGAGCCATAGTTCAGGAAAAATTGGATTATTTCCTGACCAATCAAACAATCCAAGTACCTTCAATTGATACAAAAGCAAGGAAGGTGTCAGTGACACTGACATGAAGAATAAAAGGTTATAAAAGAGAAACAAGTAGTATTTATTTTCCAACAAGACTCCTAATATATGTATATAAAATTAGTACACATTTACGGTTCACAGATTAATAATACCGAAAGCCATATCTTTCCCCACTGAGGAATCAAGGTTGCACCACCATGGGATAGAATCCAAGCCTGCCCTTTAGCCAACACATCGTTGTTGCCATATAGCTCCTCGCCGAGAAGCCTCAGGGTGATGTAGTTTGAGCATGTGCCAAACATGGTACTCGAACCTAGGAGAAGTGTGTTCCATCCACCATCTTCGTTCTATGCATTGTTTATTTGATGAGTAAATGAAAATTATTCTTAAATAATGACATTATACATCCAAAGTGAATAATTTGGTATAAATGGAAGGCCTTATCCAACAAGGCCTTACTGAGATAGGATAATCCAAGAGAGAAGTATGCCATGCCTGGTGGTTGTAGATGTAGCGACATATCTCACGTCGATGTTCTGGTGATATGACAACATTCAGTGATCCAGTGACATACAAGGCAAATATCTACATATATAAACATCAGAACATGCAAGAATGTTTTATCCATATCATCAATCAGTCGTAAACAAATAAATAAGTAAAAACCATGGTGTTTTGCTCAGAAATAACGCGCACCAAACCAGACATGATGAACATGACCCCACTGAAATCACCAGGCCAATGCCCATCGCTCGATTGCAGTGAAGAGAGCTGATCCATGGCCCTCCTCAAGGAGTTCAATACAATTTCTTCAGTGACTTGCTCATCCTCCCCAAGCTTGATGTGTGGCAAATCACGTTGGTATCTGTTCTGCTTTGCGCACTGCGATGAGAATAGTGATTTCTGATGATGATTAGCTAGCTGCTAAAACCTTTTGATGTAATTTATGCATTTTTCAAATAATTGAATGAGTACCAACTAATTACAAAATAAACAAAGAGAAAACCGCAAGAGTTGTCATGAAAACTTCGGTGCTTCAATTACCTCACGATGCGCGTGCGCGCGCACACACAAAGTCACTTAATCACACGTGGAAGCTCTCAACGCCTGCTGCCACGTCGCCAGCGTTGTCTCCTCCGCTGCCGCCACAAGGGTAAATACGCCGCCGTCTGCCACCATTGGCTGAAGCCCACAGGGCGGGTGCTACTAGCGCCACACGCAGCTGGCTCTGGCCTTGAGAAGTGAGGAAGCAAAATAGCGTCGTGTCGCACCCGTCCAGTTTGCTATTTAGCCCATAGTGGCCCATGTGGATGTTATGAAATATTGTGGGGAGTTTAGTCCCACCTAAGTTGCTTAGAGTGTGATATACCAACATATAAAGCTTCAGAGTCCATCCCACCATCCTCAAGTTAATGCTTTTACATGAATTCTTTCACAATAATTTATCTGATTTTTTTATAAACAATTTATAAAGGCCATCAGATCAAACTAAGGGCGTCTTTGCATCGTTCAATTCTCTTAGCGATTAGATGGGATTTAGGGGTAATTTAGTTTAAATTCTCCCTCAACACCCTAAACCCTAAACCCTCAATACCCTCCGATTCGAAAGTAAATGGCTGAATGAATCCAAACTAGCCCTAAACAATTTTGAAAAAAAAAAAAAACAAAAAGGCAACCAAATGAAGCAAAGAGACACATCGCCACTTATTGTTACAGTTCATTCGTATTGCATATTTGTTCATTTCCTTTGGCTTTTCTCACGTTCACCATCGACTACTACACATTTTTTTGGTACCGTGGCGGTTTTTTTTCCTCAAATGGTGAAAACACACAATAAAAGCGGCTTGGGGCGAGCATGTATGAGCAAAGCAGGAGCGCGGTAGGGTGGAGGGTTAGGCGCGTCAGCCATGCGACGGCCACTACCGAGCATCTAATTGAGCGTGTACATGGGCGTCCGCTGGTCCTGATCGAGTAACTGGGCGTGGAAGCGTCGGTGTAGGGAGCCCTACCAATGATGCCCTCACACATTTGATGATTATTTTCAATGGGCCGATATATATTTGAAGGTTTTGTTTCGTACTCTTCCATTTGAAATTATAATAAGTTATTTCATCTTTTTTAAAATACATAGTTTTTGCTATACACCTAGATATGCGTTATGTCTACATATATACATAGTAAATGCTATGTATGAATGTATCTAGAAAAGCAATAATGACTTTACAATTGAGAATGGTGTGTGCATATATACCTGCAAACGCATGAGGAGGTCGGCGGACTCCCTCCTTTGGAAACGGTGGTCGGTGAAGTCTTGGCGCAACCTCTCCACCTCGGCACGCTCCTCTGGGCGTGCCAAGGTCGGGTCGAACTCCCACACTGCTCGCCCCAAGAAGTTGTTTGTCGATCGCAACCACGGCCCACCGCCCTCGCCCACCTTCAGCCTCCACATGATTGATGCCGCTAATTAAGTGCACCTTCAATGCATGCTGACTTGTGAGCAAACTCTAAGCATGTTATTTTATATTTTTAATATAAAAGAGAGAAACGTTTTCTCTTGATCAAGAGCTAATCTCATACACGATCTAAATGAATATCGTATGAGGTTGCCACGTGTTGCTATTCATATTATGAGTTATGTACTTGTACTAAAACTTAATTAATACTATTAGGTCCTGTTTTGGATGCACTTCTATCCACCTCAATCCATGTGTGTTGGAGTGGATTGTCAAACAAATTTTGTGAGCTTTTGAATCTTAGATTCGAGTGCAGGTGCATTCTAATATACTAGTAAAAAGCAACGAGGAGTAGCAATAGTAATAATCCTGAACAGTGTGCTAAGGATCGGAGAGAATTCTTCATTACCGTTGTGTACTGTGCTAGCAAGAAGAAGCAGTCCGCCGCCGTGTAGCCGTAGTTAGGCTAGGAGAAGAGGAGCTTCTTCAATTCCTTGGGGTGTGACTCGTGATGTGGAGGTTCCTACCAGGAGCTGATATGAGCACGGTTATATTAATTTAAAGACCACTTCTAGGAGCTGAGGCTGGCTGCGTCGAACTCGCGCTGCGGACACCACCGTCTGCCGTCCACGGTCCAAGAAGGCAAGAACCACGACGTGGATCGATTAGATCAGAATTCGAAAAGCGGAAGAGAAATAGATGTGAGCAGACGAGGCCTATCTACTAATCGACGCCACGAGGTCCATCTAAGCGGAGGGGTAGCCCATCAGACCTATCTAGCTTCCCCTACGTAGTATAGTGTGTATCACCGTGTTATGTACGTATGTATGTGTATGTTTCAAATATATATCACATATATTCAGTATTTTCTTATTTTTTTAGGTGTGGACGCCGAAGGTTCGTCAGATTGCTGCCTCCGCCGCTAGCTGGACGGACGCGTCGTCACTCGTGAATCGTGACGCGCGAGCCATTGCCTGTGACATAGGACTACGTACGTATAGACATTGCCTGTGACATAGCCTGTGACATAGGACTAGTAGCTCGATCGGCTTTGATGTCAAATTATACATAGTACAATAGTTGGCTGTTGTGTTTGATTTACAGTATTTTGATTAGCAACTAGGACGATTTATATATGTCCTGTCCTGCGTTACAATTATTAACGTTTTATTGCATTATCATCATCAAAACAACTGGTGCCTCGGAGATGTCGCTCTGTAGCTGGTCGTCTTGTACAGACTTACGTGATCATTCATTGCAAGCACCGGATCACAGCGTCGTCACGCGGCAATGCAAGGAGAAGCTCGACATCACCGAGGTGATTGGCTAGCCGGTGTTGGCAATGTTGGAGAACCTATGCTCGATGTTGTGGCAGATAAGGCTATGTTTCAGTTAGTTGAAGTTACAACCAAATTTCATGTTGTACAAGAGCCTGTTTGTCACAGCCGCCACGGGGAGGGTGGCGGCTACACTGGCCAGCGCTGGGGGGCGGCGGCTGGCGGCAGCGCTGGCGGCGGCGGTTCATGCCAAGAGCAGAAAAAAATATTTCTTTATTGTTTGTCCCTAAGAGATTTCATCCTCCTGGTTTATATAACCCTCCTATAGGACTTGTATCTTAGGCAATCTCTAAAGGTTTCCTTATAGATTGGAATACCTTTTACAAGCAAATTCTTATTCTTTTTCTAATAGGAGACTTCCTTATATCGTGAAAATATCTCCTTCACACCAAAAATCCTAATCTTATCCTAACCGAACTTTTGCTTTAATTACCGAAAAAATTACAGAAGGGCGGCGGCGGAGGGAGGGCGCGTGCGCCCGGGCTGAGGGCGCCCCGCCGCCATGGGCCCCATCGCCTCGGGGTGTGACATCTCTCCCTCTTCTCCGACCGGGCGTGTCCTCGCTGCATGAACGTCCACTCTATGACACCGGGGCAAGATTCGAGTACCTAGCATGATGAGCTCAACACGTAGAACTAACCTCCCATGCAATCGGATTTGCGAGGATCATGTTCTCCCCGGGTGCGGATCGGCGTGAACTGTAGTGAAGGTTGCCGATGTAGCCGTGGTAGATGTACTAATGCACCGCACGCCCTTCCGGTGCTCTTGTCTCTTGGCGGCGGCAAGGAGCGACTTCCTTGGGATGTCGGCTTAGGTGCCGGAGAAGCATGTCGCGAGGGGGACTCTCTAGGAACATGAAGCGATCATGGTGTGGTGGCGTGATGAACACGGGCATGAGGCGTCGATTGTGCCGTCGCGCCATGTTGGTGGAGAAGCGGCGAGGTTGAGCAGCGTACCATACATGAAGGAGCCGATGTCGAACATGCAAGGTGAGAGCTGGTGCGTCTCCCGGTCGGGCGTTGTTGTTGATGTAGACATTGTCGACGCTGAAGAACCTGGCGATCCATGTTGTCGAGGAAGACGACGCTGCGTGAGGCGCCCACATGGTGGCGTCTTGGCCACACTCCGCCGAGCAAGATGGCTGTTGGGCGGCCGACGTCGGAGGTGCTGTTTAGGCACCTAGGGCGAGGTAGTTCGTCCGACGACGTACCCCCTTTGATGACGGACGCCCGATGGGTCCGACAATAGCGGGGAGGAAGCTGGGAGGTAGAAGCGCCATCGAAGATGAGGAAACCGCCCCTCCGGCGTCAAGCCGGAGCGGGGACGCCCGTGGTGACATCGAGGGCTATCTAGCTGCCGGCAGTGGTGCTCCTCCGTCGTCGCTAACGAGCCGTAAGAAGACGCCGCAGGATGTGTCACGAGGTCGAAGTGTACCGGCGTGGCTTGGGCACTTGCCAAGGCGTGAAGTGAAGCCGCAGCGCGGTAGAGGTCAGATCGCACTGGCCCGGTCTGGGCACCCCGTGTTGATGCGTGGAGGTGGTGCCAAGCTGCATGAACGTCTTGGCCTGTCCCCGCCGATAGTATGCCCATTTCGTTGGATGCGAAGTCCCATGTCATTTCCGCCCGGGCTTGCCAACCATGGCATGCCGAGGATGACGTCGATGTCGCTGCTGATGTGTAGGATGTAGGCATCGATGTCGAAGATTTGGTTGTTGATGCACTATCTCGTCAACGTAATGTGGAATCTTCAATAATGGCTATCTTTGAAATTCAATTCGGCTTATTTGATCAACTAAGGAAGGAAATAGCCTTCAGTGATGAAGCCATCAGCCTCATTGACTCTATAATCAATGGAAAAGACCCCTTATGGGAGGTACATAATGGTTTGATCTTGTTTAATAAAAAGGTATGGCTCTCCGATCATCAAAACACCTTCAACCGATTCTACATGCAATTCATGACTCGGCTCATGAGGGCTCGTGAGAAAACACTACACGATTTTTCGTCAAACCTTCTTTGTTAAGAATGATAAACGTGTCATACAACAATTTGTGAATGAATGTTTACTATGTCAATGCAACAAACACTTACATCCGGCGGGCCTTCTTCAACCATTGCAATACTAGAACGGATGCGGGAAGGCATATCTATAGATTTCATTGAAGCTTTACCAAAGGTTGGAACAAAACCGGTGATACTTATTGTGGTTGATCGTCTATCTAAGTATGCCCGCTTCATTCCTCTCTCTCCCGACCATACACTTTGCAACCCGGAGCTTTCGAGCTTCTTCTCGAAATTGTGTGGTTACATGGACCCGCCTAGATCCATTGTAAGTGACATAGATGTGGTATTCACAAGCCAATTACGGGCAGAGCTTTTAGATTATCAAATGTATTGTTAACACCTACATTAGCTTATCATCCTCAAGCAAGCGGTCAAGTAGAAGTGGTCTACAAAATCATCACAATGTACCTACGTTGCTTTGACCGAGATAGGCCAAAGGATTGGGTAAGATGGCTACCTTGGGCAGAAATTTTGTTATAATTCATCATATCATGCCTCAACAAAAACAACACCATTTAAGTTAGTCTATGGGCCGAGACCCTCCGTGTATTAGAGGCTACAACCCGGGTGAAACTACTCTTCCGCAATTGATGTTATGTTATCCTAGCGTGATACCTTCCTTGATCGGTGTTGATGGTAACCAACTGCAGATAAAATACCGTCAAAACACACCAAAACAACCTAGAACTAGGGATTATAATCTCACAAATTCCATAGTTTTGGTGTTTATTTGGTTTTGTAGGTGCCACAAAGGAAATATTCACTTTGGACCAAAATATGAAGAAAAACAATAATAAAAACATTATTTGAAAATGGCCCAAAAGGTGACAAATGGCAAACCAAACTAACTTACCTTGGATGGGGCAAAACCTCATGCTACAACCACCTGGACCAAGCCCAAGACGACGAATCAAGCCAACCCGCCAAAGCCCGACACCGGCAGGCCCATAGCCGGGTAGCAAGCGCACCGAGAGTCGACCGTAGGGCCCGACCTTGGTGAGGCGGTCACACCAATGCGAGAGAACGTCGGTGCGAGTGGCGCGGCTAGGTGTAAATGAACCTCCAAACCACCTATTCTTGGTCAGTTTGGCCATAATGGAGGGAGGAGACACTTTTCCAAAGACCCCTACTCTCAAGCTATAAAAAGGAGGCCCTCTACCTCTTCCTCGAAAGAGACAACAAGAAGGAGCAAGCAAGCACAAAGTGAGCAAGAGAGTAGAGGGTCTTCCTCTTTTTTCTACTTCTTCCAATTCTAGAGAGTGAGAGAGGGAAAAGCTAGAAGGTAGTTGGTCCTTCTACCCAGAGTCATCGGTTCGCCTCTCGGTGTCCCACGGATCCTAGGAAGTCGGAGTGTCGGGCTTGTCGGTACCCGCTTCGCTTATACCTCTACAAACTTATTACACTTTGGTAAGCGAGTTTGTGTCGATCTTTCGTTTATTATTCTTGAGCATATTATCTTAGTTGTTACCTCCAAGTATAAACTTGCTCAAGTTATTAACAAGATCATTTGCTACTATCTCATCGTCATATAAAGGCAAGTTATCTCCTAAATACTTTGGACCTTTCAAAATCGGTAAAGTCATCAGTCTGTTACATATGAGTTGGACCTTCCATTGGACACCTGTATACACAATGCTTTCCATGTCGGTTTGTTGAAACCACACGGGGTGCAATACCATCGAAGCGCGAGAACTACCTCGCCTTCATGAAGGTACACCGGTCTCTAAACGGAACTTATGTTGAAATCGAGAATCCGTCAAGGGTAGGCTGCCGGTATTGATTAAATGGCGGAATCGGACAGCGCGGCAGACGCTTCATGGGAAGATGCGAGCTCTTTCATGGATCTATCAGATTTCCGGCTGCCGGGGGCCAAGCTGAATCTGGGGGGGAGAGATGTCACACTCGGCAAAAGGATTCCTAAACCGACGCATCGTGGCTGAATATTTAATTATTAAATAGTTTAATAAGGTATTTATATTAATTAAGTTAGAAATAAATATTCAAGACTAATGGGCACGGCCCGTTAGCAAGTGTAACCCCTAATACAAATACGAGGGGGCAGACCGTTTGTTAATAAAAAGAACAATTTAGGGTTTGACCCTTGGCTCTTGCTTTCAGGCGACCACCGCCCTGCCTAGCCCGCCCCCCCAGCGCACCACCCGCATCGGCCCGGCCACGCCGGGCCACCACGCCGCCCTCTCGGCCTACGCCACGCCCTCGTCATCCCCGCGTTGACCGCTCGGGGGCGAATTTGTGGGGGGGAAAAGTACTCGGCCCGAAGAATTGCTAAAAGCGCGCCTTTCGAGGAATCCAAGCGGACTATCAAAAAAAAAAAGAACACTTGCGCAACACACAAGTATATTTTTTTTAAGATTACCTGACAACGCAGACACTCAACACGCCGCACACTCACCCCTATGAACACATGTACGCGAATCCTACCCAATGAGCATCTTGAAAGGACCGAGCCGACAAATCTTGAAGTTCACGAAGTCACCACAAAGCGCCATTTGTCGACGGGGGACGCCGCCTACCACTTAATGCATAGCGCAGGAAAATCCTGGTATTTATCTAGTATTTCACATATAACTCCTTGCCTATTTTAACTATATATATTTAAAAATAACGATTGAGATTTAGAAGCCCATGCTATTTTTTATTATATAGTTTTCTTCAAAGTAAACTACTTTTAAATTTAGCCCGATGGATATTCATAGCCTCGCTAACTCGTGACGATATATCTCTGTTCATAAAGGTCACCATTTTAAATAAACAAATAATGGTCTATCGCGGTGCACCAAATCCCAAAACCTTGAATTTGGTTTATAGGCCGGCCCATTTAGTATCGAGGTCCGCAGCCCACCCATCGGTGATCTAAGGGGTTGATTGGTTTGCCCGCACTGGATGGTGCAAAAAGGGCCATCGGGTCGGACCCGTGCGGGGGGAGAGGCTGTTTGGTTCCCCGACTAGCACCATTATGCATCCTCTCGTTCACTTTGTCCCCTCCATCCCGGCTCCCTCCGTCTTCCAAGAGCGAGCTTCCCTCCCAAGCTCGGACAAAGCAGTGTTTGGCACGAACCCTAGTCGGCCCTTAGCGGGAGACGGCTCCATCCTCCCGCGATAAAAGGCGCAAGCCTTTCGGGGGGTTAGGGTTACCGCCTCCTCGCCCCACATTTTCTGCCTTCACTTCTCTCGGTGCGCCCTCTCTTCTTCCTCCCGTTCTTTGGTTCGTCACGGCGTCTCTCACCGCCGGGCGGACCCTTCTTTGGGTCTTTGGTCTTCCGCGGTGGTATACCTCCCCCTACCCCTCTTCCTCTCCCTCTCGGTCCGACCATGATTTTATTTTTGTGTTTATTTTGATTTTGATTTGAGCTATACCCTCTTTGGATCTGTGCATTTTCGATGTAGATCTACTTGTTTCCTACCAGATCTGTTGGTTTCGTATGCAATGCAATGGTTCTTTCTTTGTTAGTATCACTACTACGGGGAATGATTTTGCGTGGTGTTCGATTTTATTTTTTACGTGGCGGGCATTTGAGAAACCGCCACGGAAAATAGGTGGCTGGCACCCCTCCCGGCGGGGAGAAAAACCGCCACGGTTAAAAACCAGCCCAAAGAGCCCACAAATCCGTCGGCCCATTCCATCTTATCGGGTTCATATATATATAGCGATTAGGTTTTCCAAATCACTTTCGATCTCTCCTTCCCATTCCATAGCCGCTCCTTCACCTTCTCTTCCTTCTCTTCCAAATCAAGCGCAACCGACGCCACCTCTCTACTCTCTCCCTTCTCTTCCCTGTGGCTCGCCCGGTCGGGGCGGCCCGCGGGCGGCGGACCGGGGGCTCGGCGTCGGGCGGCGGTGGCGGCAGGGGCGCGGTGGGTGGGCGGCGGTGCGTAGCGGGGAGGCGGCGGATCCGGTGGCGGCGCTGCGGCGGCGGCGCGGCGCGCCGCGCGCGTTTACTCGAAGCTAGCTCGGCGTGGATCCGGGCTTCCTCGGCGTCGGGCCAGCGCGGGCGGAGGGCGGATCGAGCGGCGGGCGCGGCGACGGCGGCAGCGCGCTGGGCGCAAGCGTCTACCTCGAAGCTCCAGGTGGATCCGGCCGGGCGGCGAATCCAGCGGCGGCTTCGCGAATCGGCCCGGCGGCGGGCGAGATCCGGCTGCGGCGGGCGAGATCCGGCGGCGGCGGATGGGCTTTTGAATTTTTTATATTTTTTTTATTTTGATTTTGGTGGTGGGCATTAAAACCGCCACCAACGTAGGGTCACGATGGCGCCACCGTGACCTATGTTGGTGGCGGTTTTAATGCCCGCCACCCTAAAATCGATTAAATAGTAGTGTATGCTATGTGGTTCTTTGTTAGAAGATTTGGGCTTTTGGCCCAAATATTCCCATTATAAATCCCAAAGGCCCATTCACATATGCATGGCATGGTGGGGGCTTTAGTCCCACATTGCTCAACTAGGAGGAGTGAGGCCAACTTAAATAGGAGAGTGGTCTTCACCTTGTTGAAGCAATTGATGAGAGGAAAAGGGAAGAACACGCTCGCCGCCCTCGCCGGCCGGGCGGGGCGAAGGCGGCTGGCGCCGCGACATGCGCGTGAATGGTCCCGCCATTCTTCACCCTCGTGCTGCGGGTGCGCGGCTTCCTTTTACTACTCGAAATTTTTGCATGCATGGGAGAAAAATTGCGCCGTCCTATTTGGAAGGTCCATTTAGGAAAGCAATTACTCGTATTATGGCAATAACCCTAACGGTGCTCTATTGCCTTAATCTTTGTGATTGACGCCGCCAATTACTTGCCGTATTAGCTGCGTTGCGTGTATAAATAGAGGGCGAGACGTCGCCCCACGATCACCAGAGAAATCATTCTCTTCGCATTACCATCGTCTGCCGCCGCCGTCTTCCCCATCCGCCGCCGACGTGCCATCGTCGTCGGGAGAGCGATCTCCGGCCTCACGTCTCGCGTGTCCCCTGCGGGGTAGGGGACGTATTAGGTTTTTGGGAAGCGCCGCCGCGATCGTTTCATTGGGCGTCTTCTTCTCTACGTCGGATCTCCATCACCGGTCGCTTCATCTACTTTGCATCGCTAGCGCCCGACAACCCCAACGTAAGAATGTCGATCCTCTCTCTTACATTCGTTCTCTTGTTTTTCTTTGTTGCTAGCACTAGATTATCGGCGTTTATCTAGTTTCGTAGTGCTAGTGATGGATCATATGTCTCTCATACATGTTGTAGATCTTTTTTCGATTGTCGGAATTAATTATTGCATTACTTGATTTGCTATTATTTCCAACATTCCAAAAACCTAATAGAATGCAATCGGTCGCAATGAAGAGTTATACCGATGCGATGAAACAGGAGAAGTTTCTTTGGGGTGAATTTTAAGAGATGGCGAGGCGAGGGGCGAGTTGTGGCTCGGCTTTGGGCGTGTTTTGGGTCGTCGGTAATCCTCCCGCACTACCTCTCGGATCGAGAAAGAGGTGCAGGAGTTCGCTGCGGCTACGACGATTTTTCGTCGGATGCGTCCTTAGCGTTCTCGACCCGGTGTGTGATGTTTATATGAACATCAAAAGTCTTTGCTGAGCGTGCGGGAGGCCCTTGATCACAAATACGGGACCTCGGTTGGGCATGAGTCGTATGTGATGGAGCAAAGTACCACGACTTCAAGATGGTTGATAACCGCCCCTATCGCGGAACAGGCTCATGAGTTCCAACTTATTGTGAGGGAACTCGAACATCTTGGACATGTTTTGCGACAAGTTTGTGGTAGGTGGCATCATTGCCAAATTACCTCCATCTTGGAGGAATTTTGCCACATCTACGAAACATAAGAGACAAAGCAATTCTCAGTTGAGGATCCGTTGGCTACTCTTGAAGTTGAAGAGAAAGCTCGGGCAAAGGATGCTCCACCAAAAGCTCTGAAGCGATCCGGTGCTAGCGTGATGCAAAGATCTTTGGCAAGAACAAGCGAAGCCTAATCGGACTACTCGGTTCAAAAAGAAGAAGATGAACATGGATGAAGTTGTGTGCTTCATTTGCGGTGAGAATGGGCACATCGCCAAGAAGTGCAAGAACCGCAAGGGAAAGAAGAATCGCGAGGCGTAAAAACCGCCAACGTGACTATTGGTGATCCTAGTGGATGCGGGTATGGTAACTCCTTACCTAGTGTATTTTCTGTATATCAATCTAATGATTGGTGGATAGATACAGGTGCCAATATTCATGTTTGTACTGATATTTCTATGTTTTCATCTTACCAGGCAGCCGGAGGTTCATCCGTCATGATGGGGAACGGCTCGCATGCTTCTGTTCTTGGTGTTGGTTCGGTCAATCTGAAGTTCACTTCGGGAAAGATCGTGCGGCTCAAGAACGTTCAGCGTGCGCCCTCAATAAAGAAGAACCTCGTTAGTGGATCCCTCTTGTGTCGAGATGGGTTCAAGCTGGTATTTGAGTCCAATAAAGTAGTCATTTCGAGGTATGGTCAATTCATTGGCAAAGGCTATGACAACGGAGGCTTGTTCCGCTTTTCACTCTCCGATTTACGTAATAAAGTCGTGAACCATGTGTGTGATTCAAACGATTACGTGGCTAATATATGGCATTCACGTTTGTGTCACTTTAATTTTGGTTGCATGACTCGTTTATCCAAATATGAATTTAATTCGAATTTTCCTAATGTCAAAGGCTCTAAATGTCAAGCGTGTGTGCAAGCAAAGCAACCTCGTAAGCCACACAAGGTGTAGATGAGAGGCGACGACGTTATTAGAGCTCATACATTCTCGATATTTGTGAAATGAATGGTGTGTTGACAAAAAGGAGGAAAAAGATACTTTATGACTTTTATTGATGATGCAACTAAGTATTGCTATGTGTTTCTACCGAAAACTAAAGATGAGGCGTTTGAGTGTTTTAAGACTTATAAAGCCGAGGTGGAGAATCAACTAGAAAAAAAAAATAACACGAGTTAGGTCCGATCGCGGTGGGGAGTATTTTTCAAATGAGTTTGATCTTTTCTCAGGCGGAGAATGGAATAATTCATGAACGGCAACCTCCACATTCACCTCAATCTAATGGGGTTGCCGAAAGAAAGAACCGGGACGCTAATAGACTTGGTGAATGCCATGTTAGGAACGTCCGGTATGGCTAAGGCATGGTGGGGGAGGCCGTGTTGACAAGTATGTCATGTTCTAAATAGAGTTCCCACTAAAAATAGTGATGTGACTCCGCACGAAGGATGGAAAGGAAGAAAACCATCTCTCCATTACTTGCGCACTTGGGGCTGTTTTGGCCATGGTCGGTGTACCTATTAACAAGAAGCGTAAGCTCGGGCCTAAGACGGTTGATTGTATATTTTTAGGATATGCATACCACAACACCGCATATAAGTTCTTAGTTGTAAAATCGAAGCGCGATATAGCGGTTGATTCACTTTTTAGAGTCACGGGATGTTACTTTCTTTGAGCATATATTCCCGATGAAAGTTGCATATGATTTACCAAGTTCGTCTAATGAAATTGCTCCCGAACCCACACCTATTCAACCTATTCTTGAGCCAATTATAGAACCTCCTGGCGATACTTGAGAATGACGAATTGAAGCTCCTAGGAGGAGTAAGAGACGAAGGGTTGCAAAATCCTTTGGTGATGACTTTTTCGTGTATCTCATAGATGATACTCCCACGACCATTATTGCGGGCATACGCATCACCGATGCGGAGTATTGGAAGGATGCGATCCGTAGCGAGATGGACTCCATCACCGCAAATGGCACATGGGAAGTAACAGATAAACCAGTGGGTTGTAAAACCGGTTGGTCAGTAAATGGGTATTTAAGAAGAAGCTTAGGACAGATGGTACTATTGAAAAGTACAAGGCAAGGCTTGTAGCTAAAGGTTATACACAAAAGGAAGGCGAAGACTACTTTGATACCTACTCACTGTTGCGGATTAACTACAATCCGAGTGCTATTATCCTTGGTCGCTTCCAATGGTCTTCTTGTCCATCGATAGATGTAAAGACAAACTTTCCTTAATGGTGAGCTAGAGGAAGAAATTTACATGAATCGGCCCGATGGATTTATAGCACCGGGACAAGAGGGCAAGGTGTGCGGTGTCATTTGAAATCCTTGTATGGGTTAAAGCAAGCACCCAAGCGGTGGCATGAGAAGTTCGATAAGACTTTAACCTCTGCTGGGTTTGTAGTTAATGAAGCTGACACTTGCGTGTACTATCGCTATGGTGGGGGCAAAGGAGTAATCCTATGCTTGTATGTTGACGACATACTAATCTTTGGGACAAGTCTCGATGAGATTAATGATGTAAAATCATTCTTATCCCAAAACTTTGACATGAAAGATTTGGGAGAAGCAGATGTGATCCTTAATATCAAGCTAAATAAGGGTAAGGATGGGACTCTTTTGCGGAGTCCCATTATGTGGAGAAGATTTTGAACCGCTTTGGTTACATGGATAGCAAACCTTCTCCAACACCCTACGATCCTAGCTTAATACTTGAAAGAATAAGAAAAGGAAGCTAGGAGTGGACACATTGAGATACTCTCAAATTATTGGCTCATCGATGTACTTAGCTAGCGCAACTCGGCCCGACATCTCATTTCTTTGTAAGCAAGTTGAGTAGATTCTCCTCTAATCCGGGAGAAGATCATTGGAAAGGCATTGATCGAGTAATGCACTACCTAAAAGGCACTATGAGTTATGCAATTCACTATTTAGGGTACCTGAGGGGTACTTGAAGGATATAGTGATTCAAACTGGATATCGAAGGCGATGAGTTAAAGGCCACTAGTGGATACATATTCACTTTAGGTGGTGGGGCTGTCTCTTGGAGATCTTGTAAGCGCACAATACTTACGAAATCTACAATGGAGGCAGAGCTCACGGCGGAAACGACTTCTTCCTTTGAATGGTTGAGAGAACTGTTGATGGATTTACCTCGCGTGGTTGAAAAACCAATTCCTCGCTATTCTTATAAATTGTGATAACCAAGCGGTGCTCACGAAGGTGAAGAGTAGTCGGGATAACGCTAAGTCCGCAAACATGTTAAGCGTAGACGAAGACCGTCGGGGAAGTTAAGGAGCTCGAGGAGTAATAGGCGTGGATTATATCAATACGACTAAGAACTTTCGCGCATCCCTTTACCAAGGGACTAGCACGCACCGTGATTGATAATGCATCGAAGGAGATGGGATGAGACCCATTGAGTCAACCTCGTAGTAACCCAACCTATGTGACCGGAGATCCCGTGAATTAGGACACAGGAAGAACAAGCCGTTGGTTGATGGGAGAGTACAACTTTTCAGTAAACCCACTCATTTGGAGATGCAAAGTACTCTCATTTCTGTAAAGGTAGGATGACTTTGTCTTAATGTGTTCTCGAGGCTTTACAAAGAAGGTAATCGTCCCTCTGGAGTATTCTTGTAAGAACACACCTATGTGAGCCCCAACCGTTAGTCGCAGGTTTATAAGAATTGGGAACTCTTTAAGAGGCTCATGAAGTGAGTTAGGAGTATGACTTATACGCTCCACTCGCGGGGTTGGCTATGGCAGCCTAGTATCAGTGAAGACTTCAGGTGAAGCCCATTCGCACCAAACCGCCAATTCAAGGCCTAGTTCATTGTGCGTTGTGGATGGACCTATCTTGTCGTTCTAGGTGGATGTTCAACCTTAACCGGTCTCCATTGAATAAGCGGGTATATTAACAGTGCGTGGTGCGGGGAGGATGACACGTGCCTTTGGGATATGGTGGGGGATTGTTAGAAGATTTGGGCTTTTTGGCCCAAATATTCCCAATATAAATCTCAAAGGCCCATTCACACATGCATGGCATGGTGGGGGCTTTTTAGTCCCACATTGCTCAACTAGGAGGAGTGAGGCCAACTTAAATAGGAGAGTGGTCTTCACCTTGTTGAAGCAATTGATGAGAAGAAAGGGGAAGAACACACGCGCAAGGCTCGCGACGGGCGGGGGGGGGTGTTGGTATTTGTTAACCTACGTGAATATTATGATGGATAATCCGCAAGCGCACGGATACAGGTGAGCACTTCACCCGGGGTGATGGGTTTTAAATATCGAATCCACGGGAGAACGTAGAGAAGGGGTTCTTGAGATTTACTACTGATCCCCCGAGTGGTTTAATAAAACTAGATAGATAATAAAGATAAGGAGTTCTAGTAGGAAGGTCTTGTTCTCACTTTAAGTAAATCATTTGCACATTGTTCTTAAGAGGGGTTGTCATGAAGAAACTCTTAATAAAGGGGTTCTACGCTAACAACGCAGGGTCTCCTACGATTTCTATAAACGGGGAGCAGCATACGAAGGACTCAATAGTCTTTGTCACCACTACGATCGGCCTTAACGGTTGGTGTTTCACTCCGGCTTATAGAAGGTATTCGTAATAATCTAGTCAATCTAAGCACCACGCTTACATTAATCTAACAACTTTAATTCAAGAGTTTTAGGAATCAAAGTAATCTTATCAAAGAAAATACGAACCTTAAGAACAATAGAGACAATATCACTTACTTAAATGGAATTCGAACAATCCACAAGATCTGAGTCGTGCTCTAATGGCATCAGCTCAGGGGAGATGATGATGGAGGCGCCAACTCGGAGGAGGAAGAAGATGGAGGCGCCGACGACTCGGGCCTTCCTTCTACTCCGCCTCAACCGCACTCTAATTCTCTCAACTTGCAAAACTACTCTCAATCTAATTCTAATCTAGAGCTTCTATCTCTTGTCGCCGTGGATGATCCGATTGAATTGAAGATTGAACGAGATTGATTGAAGCCGGGGGCACGGGGGCTGCTTATATAGCCGGGAGGAGGTACCCGGGGTTTGACCTAGATACATCTCGTGCTCCCACCGACACCATCGGATCAAACCGACATTAAATGGGTGGATTAGATTGCGTCTTAGGCGGTTGGAGAACATTCTCGAAGCGGGGGCGACGTGGCCGTGGGGCCGGGCCGATCGGCACGGTTATTGGGCGGCGGCCCGGGGGGTGGGGCCCACCCGGTTCCCGTGGTGCGTCGTGGCTTCACGGAGTCTTCTAGATGATGTTTTCTTCGGTGTTAAGTTTTCGTCTCCGTCGGGTGTAATCCGGAGCCTTCTAGACTTTGTTCCGGAGTTGGATTGCGTTCACAATTCTCGGGCTGTTTTCTGTTAAGTCCCTCGCAAATCACAACTTTACCAAAACTCATGGAAATCATTAGTATAAACCCTAACAAGGTTATCTAATTATATTTTAGCCCTTTTCCATGTTTAATTGGTAATTAAAAATACACGTTAACAAGTGTCAACAAACTCCCCATACTTAGGCTTTTACTGTCCTCGATAAAAGGATGGTCTAAGCATGGATCATGATTACTCTTCCATAGTCATACCGTACTTTGGGATTTTCGAGCATGAAACAGCTTAGAAACAGATCACCTTTAATTCTTAAACCAAGTCACTTGGAGAGATTTTACATAAGTTTTGAAAAGAACACATAGCTATGCTTACTCCTTTGTGATGCTCTCAAGTCTCTCAAAGTATATTATATCCTCACATTATTATTTATATTAGCGGAGCTCAAGAACATGTAGCACACTTACTTTGTATTTATTCTTTGAGTCAATTTGTGGATCCATGGAGATAGATGTCATAAGTCATAGATCAAGATGTGCATGTGAATCAAGATTATTATTTACCCTTTGCTCTTTCTAGTTGAAAACCTTTTATCTCCCTTTTTTTTTCGAGAGAGGTAACCAGCTAATTTGTAGAGAGGTGGGTTCTACTCACCCTCGGACACATGTCTATTTTTACTCTCTTAATTATTAGAGAAGTGAGCCCTACTCACCCTCGGACACTTGTCCATTATTCTTCTCTTTATTTTTGCCTTTTTCTTTTTTTTTTTTTAGAGAGGAGGGTTCTTCGACCCGTAGAGCACTTGCTCATTTTCTCCTCTCTCTCACTTTTCTCTCCACTCTCGAATTTTGAACATTTGGCTTTTTTCATAGCTGTACCTTTTTTCAACAATTAAAATTATGGGAGATAGAGATTAAAACTTTTTAGAGCATGGATCTTTGTTGGTGAAAGCGGTGTTCGTGATCTTGATCTTAGACTTTAGACAATTTTCAACATGGGTCGTGGTTTTGACAAAGCTCAACACAAGAAAGTAACAATTAATTATATATATTTAGTGATTGCTATGGCTCTCTTTGGGATAATTCATTTATCACACAAAGGAGAAACATAACTAATGATTTTAATATCTTGAAATAAATAACTCTCCAAAGACAAGATAAAAGAAAAGTTCTCCTTATTCTAACTTTGTTCTTTCTCATATTTTAAATAATTAAAGCATCCCAATAAGTGACAGATAAAAATAGGGATTTAATCATGCAAAATTTGTTAGGGACATCTTTTTCATATTGGAAAACATATCATAACCGAAAAGATTTATTTTAATTTGGAACGGAAAATAAATTACGAAAAATTAAAGAGTTTTAGGAAGTTTAACCGAAGCGGTGGACTAAGCTGGGCCCTGAGTGGGCCCGAGGCGAGGGGCCGATCGGCCCGGGTTTTGGGGCCGAGCGGTATGGCCCGTGGTCGTGCCGGGCCGCTGCTCGTCGTCTTGAAAGTCGATGGTTCCAATTTAATTCGATTTTTCGATTTCCGTCGCGAAAGGTTCGTTTTCGGTCGTCGCCACGGATTTTTTCCCCATACTTATTTTACGTTATCTTGCATACAAAGCATGGTGGAGACAAAAACATATCGAGAAAAAATATATATATATAGAAAAATAATTGACTCAACTTGTGGATTACTTTATTGAAAGAGAGAGCACTTTATTACATAAATCCAATTTCCTAATATTCTAAACAAACTAATCTTAACTAATCCAAGCTAAACGATTTTAATTGAACTAAATTTAAGACTCCTGTGCTCTCTAGCTATGGTGATTACATAGGGCCCTTGCCCTTCTTCGTCTTTGCGACTAGTACCATCTTCCTGATTTTTACGCTTCTTCTTTCCTTCATTCTCTAAGAGATGAAGGACGGAATTAGTGAGGCTAGTGTTGACACGATGAATTTCCTTGCATGTTGCTGCAAGGGCTGCAACTTCCAAGGCGAGGTCAGCTACGGTTTTCGGTTCTTCTTTTTCCGGGGCATGCGCCGGCTGGCCTCGATAACAAGGAACCCTCTTGATCCGGGATTCCTTAGCGCGGATTCCGTCGATGGTGGTGCGGCGTGGAGGTGCGGTTGTATACTTTGTGCATCTTCGTGTTGCCGTTAGCGTAGCGTCGTGCTTAACGCGTGTGAGAGCCCTTCGCCCTCCTTCGGTTCTTTAACCTCCATGTAGCCGGGAACATGGATCGGTTTCTTCAATGCAGCTTCGCGGCGACGATCGCAAGGCTGTGCGTACATGATCTGCTTGCGTCCTTGCGGTGGTGGTGGCGTAGAGGGATGACGAGGTGGAGCATATGGAAGGGGGTATGATCCGGCGGTATGACGGTGAGCGGCTTCGGTTGCTTGTTGAAAGGAACAACTTGCTTGGCTTTTTCATTGAAGGGGACAAGCTTTTTTTTTGGACATTATTCTGCTGGTTTTGAGATTAGATGAGAAAAAGAGTTGGTCTACCCTCGATTATATATGAGTCAGGAATTTTCGGGGGCAGGAGAACGGGATTGCGACGTGAAAATAGATCTGGAAGGTAGTTTTTCCCGGACTGAACCTGTAGGGAGACTGCGTGAGACAAGACGGTCGTGAGAGGGGGGGCGTGGGCCGATCGGCTGTTATTCGGGCCGATCGGCCCGCCACGTCGCGCCGTGGCACGCCCTGCCGTGGCGTGCTCTAACTCTTTATTGTTATCCCGAAAATCGATGTTGGCCCGTTAATCGCGAAAAATTAATATTTTTGGGTAATTCGAAGAATTCAATAACATCTAATTCTTCTAATTCTTTATTGGGCTCTAAAAATATTTTGAGGCGATGACCATTTACCTTAAATAGCGTACCTTCGTCGTCTTGAAGAGAGTGGCTCCGTGTGATGATGAGCTCACCACCTTGTGCGGTCCTTCCCACTTGCCGTAGTTTTCCATGTCCAGAAAAAGTCGTACCACGGAATTAAAAAGTAATACCCGACGCTGGGTGGAATTCCTTCTTCTTGATTCTTTTTTGTCGTGCCATCTCTTGGTTTTTTTCTTTGTAGATCTTGGCATTGTGGTACGCCTTCTCTCTCCATTCTTCCAGCTCAGGCGGTTGCATTCTTCGTTTTGTTCCGGCTTCATCAAGGTCCATATTCCACCTCTTAATTGCCCAAAGTGAGCTTTGAATTCTAGCTCAACGGGCAAGTGGCATGTCTTCCGTAAACCGGTGGTAGGGGGACATTCCGATGGGAGTTTTGTAAGTCTGTCCGATAAGCCCGAGAGAGCCGGGTAGCTTTGTCTTTCCACTTAGTTCCCATTTGGTCAACCGTCTTACGTAGGATGTTCTTGATTTGCTTGTTTGACGTTTCTGCTTGACCACTTGTCTGCGGGTGATAAGGTGTAGCGACGTTGTGCTGGATCCCATGAGTTGAGAGGTATTTCTCAAATTTCTTGTCGATGAAGTGGGACCCTCCGTCACTTATCACTAGTCTTGGTGTACCGAATCTTGGGAATATTATTTCTTCAAACATCTTGATGGAGCTCTTGTGGTCAGCAGTCTTGCATGGCATGGCCTCAACCCATTTAGAAACATAATCAACTGCCACCAAGATGTACTCGTAGGGTCCGGATTTTGGGAATGGTCCCATGTAGTCAATTCCCCAGACATCAAAGAGCTCGATTTGAAGATTTGTCGTTAGTGGCATGGCATCTCTAGAATTGATATTGCCATGCCTCTGACAGGCGTTGCACCTCCGTACGAACTCCCGTGTGTCTTGATACATGGTTGGCCAGAAAAATCCGCTTTGCCAGATCTTTGCGTGTGTACGGAATGCTCCATAATGACCTCCATATGGTGATGAGTGGCACTTCTCGATAATCTGTAGTCCTTCTTCTGCCGGTACACACCTCCTGAGTAGGCCGTCAGCGCATACTCGGAAGAGGTATGGTTTATCCCATAGGTGATGACGACTCTCATAAATGAGCTTTTTTTCTTATCGGCCGGTCGCACATATCCTCGCAACCATAAAATTAACAATATCTCGGTGCATACCGGGGCCGGATCGGGAGATCCGATAGAGCATGTCATCCCTCATAGAGTCATTAATGGGTAATTCACGGGGTTTATTAAATTGCATTCTAGACAAATGATCGGCAACAGAATTTTCTACTCCTTTCTTATCTTTAATTTCTAAATCAAATTCTTGGAGCAGCAAAATCCATCGTATTAATCTTGGTTTAGCATCTTTCTTAGTGAGCAAATATTTAAGAGCAGAATGATCAGTGTAAACAATAACCTTTGCTCCTACCAAGTAAGATCTAAACTTGTCGATAGCATAAACAAATGACTAGTAACTCTTTTTTCGGTTGTGGCATAATTAAGTTGAGGTCCGGTTAAAGTTTTACTAGCATAAGCAATAGCATGATGTTTCTTGTCTTTTTGTCCGTCCCAAAACAGCCCCCACAAAGATAATCACTTGCATCACACATAATTTCAAAAGGTAAAGACCAATCGGGGGTTGAATAATGGGTGCAAGAAATAAGAGCATTTTTTTGAGTTTCAAAAGATTTAAGACAAGCATCATCAAAATCAAAAGGAACATCCTTAGCTAACAAGTTTGTAAGAGGTCTAGCAATGTGAGAAAAATTCTTTATAAACCTTCTATAAAAACCAAAGCATGGCCAAGAAAACTTCTTATTCCCTTAACATTTGGTGGAGGTAGCTGTTCTATTACTTCTATTTTAGCTCGATCTACCTCTATTCCTCTTTAGAAACTAGATGGCCTAGCACTATTCCTTCTCTAACCATAAAATGACATTTTTCCCAATTAAGGACTAAGTGCTTTTCTTCACATCTTTGCAAAACCTTATCTAAGTTTTTCTAGACAATCATCAAAATTTTTTCCATAGACGGAAAAATCATCCATAAAAACTTCCATAATCTCTTCAATCATGTCAGAAAAATATAGACATCATGCATCTTTGAAAAGAAGCTGGGGCATTACATAATCCAAAAAAGACATTCTGCGATATGCATAAGTTCCATATGGACATGTAAAAGTGGTTTTGCTCGATCCTTTGGGATGGATTGGGATTTGGTGATACCCCAAATATCCATCGAGAAAACAAAAGAAAGAGTGGTTTGCCAACCGTTCTAACATTTCATCAATGAAAGGCGTGGAAAGTGATCTTTCTTTGTGGCTTTATTTAATTTTCTATAGTCTATGCACATACGCCAACCGGTGATGGTTCTCTCGAGGAATTAATTCGTTCTTATCATTTTTAACTCTTTGTCATGCCTCCCTTTTTAGGCACAACTTGCAATGGGGCTTACCCACTCACTATGTGGCACGGGATATATAATCCCGGCGTGTAGAAGTTTTAGAACTTCTTTCTTTACTACATCTTTCATCGCATTATTTAATCTTCGATTTGAGGCTCTCTAGATGGGGGAACATCGGGATCCTGTAGGTATACGATGTGTGCAAAGGGCGGGGACCGATGCCCTTTAAATCTTGGAGTGAGTAGCCAAAGAATTTGAACGATGTTGTTCTAAGACGATAATTAACCTATAAGTCTCTTCCCGAAAGTGAGTTTATCATTAATGATCACAGGAGACTCGGGATCATTATGCAAAGGCATATCTAAGACCAGGTGGTAAAGATTTAAGTTCAATGGGAGGTCTCGAGGTTTCCTCGAATTCATCGAGAGGTTCGGATTCGGTTGGATTTTTCTTCCTCTTCCTCGATGAAGAATTGATTACATCTTCTTGATTGGATTCTACTGAAATGTTCTATAGATGCTTCTTTCACCTCTTCCATTGGGTGGTTCTCGAGGTGGGTTCGGTCTCTCGTATGAATCGAATGTGCGAATTGTAAGGAAATTTATCTTTGCCTAGACAAATGTCTAGTTTTCCCGTGTGTCCTTCTTTAAGGAGTCTTTCTAATGGATGGCCTAATAAAAGGTCAAACTCCCTAATATCAAAGATATAAAAGCTCGGGTTGATTAACATGTCATTTACCCGGATAGGTAGAGTGTAAAGAATTCTGAACTTTGGACAATTTGCCCAGAGGAGTGTTTTAATAACTTAGTAGTAGGAGATAATGACATGTTCTTGCTAAATTGCTCGAAAAAGGTTAAAGCCATTATATTAGTTCCTACGATTGGGTTATAAAGTGCATCATAGGGTATTGCATTAATTATGCATTGAATTGGTATAGAAGGTGAATCCAAGCGGATCACATCGGTAAGAAAGTTTGATTCTTCTAACCACTCGCGACTCATGATGGATGCGAGCTCCAAAGTGTGTTGTTTTGAGAAATATTGCTCGATGATCAATTTCTTCTTGTGAAGATAATTTATTTTTGAGGTTTCTTCTCTTTATGATAATTCAAGGTGTTTCCAAAATCGGAAAATAAATCATCCTCGATATCATTCATAAAACTGAAAAAGAATGTTTTTCCTTTGATGATTCAGAGCTACGGGTTGAGATGATTCTCGCATAGGTTCAGGTGTAGCTAGCTTACGGAATTTCTTCTTCTAAAGATTTCTCTTCTCTTTGGATCATCATTGGTCTTTGGCTAGAATGTTGTCTAAGATGGTTCTAGCTTCACTAGATGTAAGATGGATGAAAGATCCATGTGAAGAGGTATTCAAGTAGGCTCTAGATTCTTTATTAAGACCAATATAGAAATGTTGAAGTAAAATGTGGTCTTGAAGGCCTAGATCTGGTCCGGATTTGCAAAGAAGTTCAAAACGTTCGGGATGAACTCAACGACTCACTATCCTCCTGTTTGAAAGATATGATCCGGGTTCTAAGGTTGACTACTTTAGAAACGGGGTAGAAATCCGGGCGTAAATCGCGCACGGAGCGTTCCCCAATCGCCTTTCTTCTTCTCCTTGGTTCTATCATACCATTGGCGAGCTTTTCCTTTCGGTGTGAATGGAAAGAGTTTCCAACGGATAGTTTTCGTCGGACATACCCTCTATATGAAGGCGGTCACATGTTTGCTCAAATTGTTGGAGATGATGATAAGGGTCTTCGTCTTCTATTCCTAAGAAAGTGTTGGTTTGGACCATCTCTATTAGCATGGGCGTAGCTCATAGGCCTCGGATAGAATTGGCTTGGATGATGGTATAGGCCTAAGGCTTTGCTCCGTAGGTCTTAGAAAAATCTTTAATGGATGTAGTATCCATGATAACTAAAAGGATAAAAATTTAAACTAAAAGAAAAGATAAAAGTATACTCAAGAAATCTCTAAACCGTTCTCCCGGCAAGCGGCGCGAAAATGCTTGTTGGTATTTGTTAACCTACGGGAATATTATGATGGATAATCCATAGCGCCGACGGATACGGTGAGCACTTCACCCGAGGGTGATGGGTTTTAAATATCGAATCCACAGGGGAGAACGTAGAGAAGGGGTTCTTGAGATTTACTACTGATCCCTCGAAAGTGGTTTAATAAAACTAGATAGATAATAAAGATAAGGAGTTCTAGTAGGAAGGTCTTGTTCTCACTTTAAGTAAATCATTTGCACATTGTTCTTAAGAGGGGTTGTCATGAAGAAACTCTTAATAAAGGGGTTCTACGCTAACAACGGGGGTCTCCTACGATTTCTATAAACGGGAGCAGGCATACGAAGGACTCAATAGTCTTTGTCACCACTACGATCGGCCTTAACGGTTGGTGTTTCACTCCGCTTATAGAAGGTATTCGTAATAAGCTAGTCAATCTAAGCACCACGCTTACATTAATCTAACAACTTTAATTCAAGAGCGGCTGGGAATCAAAGTAATCTTATCAAAGAAATACGAACCTTAAGAACAATAGAGACAATATCACTTACTTAAATGGAATTGAACAATCCACAAGATCTCAGAGTCGTGCTCCAATGGCATCACTCAGGGGAGATGATGATGGAGGCGCCAACTCGAGAGGAGGAAGAAGATGGAGGCCGACTGACTCAGGGCCTTCCTTCTACTCGCCTCAACCGCACTCTAATTCTCTCAACTTGCAAAACTACTCTCAATCTAATTCTAATCTAGAGCTTCTATCTCTTGTCGCCGTGGATGATCCGATTGAATTGAAGATTGAACTGAGATTGATTGAAGCCCGGGGCCACGGGGGGCCGCTTATATAGCGGGAGGAGGTACCTGGGGGTTTGACCTAGATACATCTCGTGCTCCCCACCGACACCATCGGATCAAACCGACATTAAATGGGTGGATTAGATTGCGTCTTAGAGGCGGTTGGAGAACATGCGAAGTGAGGGCCGACGTGGGCGTGTGGGGCCAGGCCGATCGGCACCGGTTATTGGGCCGAGCGGCCCAGGTGGGGCCCACCACGGTTCCCGTGGTGCGTCGTGGCTTTCCGGAGTCTTCTAGATGATGTTTTCTTCGGTGTTAAGTTTCGTCTCCGTCGGGTGTAATCCGGAGCCTTCTAGACTTTGTTAGGAGTTGGATTTGCGTTATTTAATTCTCGTTTGTTTTTTCTGTTAAGTCCCGCAAATCACAACTTTACCAAAACTCATGGAAATCATTAGTATAAACCCTAACAAGGTTATCTAATTATATTTTAGCCCTTTTCCATGTTTAATTGGTAATTAAAAATACACGTTAACAAGTGTCAACAGCGGGCGAAGGCGCGGGCGCGACGACATGCGCGTGAATGGTCCCGCCATTCTTCGCCCGTGTTGCTTGCGGGTGCGCGGCTTCCTTTTGCTACTCAAAATTTTTGCATGCATGGAGAAAATTGCGCTGTCCTATTTGGAAGGAGGGGCGAGGCGTCGTCCCCACGATCACGAAGAGAAATCATTCTCTTCGGTACCATCGTCCGTTGGCCGCCGTTTTCCCCATCCCGTCGCCCGACGCGTGCCATCGTCGTCCGGGAGAGCAGGCTCCGAAGCCTCGTCTCTCCTCGTGTCCCTGCGCGGGGTAGGGGACGTATTAGGTTTTTGGGAAGCGCCGTCGCGACTGCTCGTTGGACGTCTTCTTCCTCTACGTCGGATCTCCATCACCGGTCTGCTTCGTCTACTTTGCGCTGCTAGCGCCGACAACCCCAACGTAAGAATGTCGATCCTCTCTCTTCTGTTCGTTCTCTTGTTTTTACTGTTGCTAGCACTAGATTATCAGCGTTTATCTAGTTTCGTAGTGCTAGTGATGGATCATATGTCTCTCATACATGTTGTAGATCTTTTTCTGATTGTCGGAATTAATTATTGCATTACTGATTTGCTATTATTTCCAACAGTTGCCATGGTAGCCTTGATCAACGCCACGCCGTTGTTGGTCATGTAGTGGAAAGCGCTGACGCCTTCGCTGCCCGCACAGGCATCGCTTGCCGCATCACAATCAGACAACTCTTGCTGGACAGCTGCACCGTCTTCTCCTTGTTTCTCGCCCCTATGATGGTGTGGTGCCCGGGCTGGTCACTGCAGGTCTTCTCAAGCTACAGACGATACAATACCACTGATATAAAGGAGGCGTCTATCCATCTACGGGAGGTGAACCCGTTATCAGCTACAATTCCATGTTCACGTAGCCATCACTCCATCTTTGTTGTTCTTCAAATATTTCTATATATAACGGCGCTGGCTAACCATACAAACAGTTACATACAGGATTCAGCGGTGGCGCACGGTTCCCTACACCACGTACCAACACTAACACGATCTTCAGGAATTCAGCTGCTCTGGCCCTGCATCCCCTGCCCATCTCCAACTGATGATAGCACGTCCCCACAATCAACCAAGACCTACTGCAGGTGCCTCATCAGGGCTCCATGCAGCAGCTTGAGCTGGTCGCACTGATCCACGCTGTGGCCATTGTGTTTTTACAGGAGTTTTTGCTACATATCACTTTATATTGCTCCTCATTTTTCTAAGAGGTTTTTGGAGAGTTATCTTTATGTCGTATCTTCAATATTTTTCCCCTCCGAGATTTTTAGTGGGATATCAATAACATAGTGATTTATTTAAACTACAAACAAATATACTCTTTTCTCCTTATTTTCCTATAAGGTTTAAAGGAGTTTTTGTGGTATATCCATATATTCCTCAAATTTTTCCCACTAGTCCATCAGCCCGTGCTACAAGGCTAAAAAAACTTGAAAAGATATACGCATTTGAACTTTGTTTAAAAAGTTAGGTTACACAGTATATTCTAACACAATAATCATTTGTATTTTCTAATAATATGGCTCCAACATTAATGTATATAATTTTTGGTCCCAACATATATGGTTGCTGACTTTGCATGTTATCTCCATACATGTCACATATGTTTAGCTTTTCAACATGTTAATATGAAATTGATTATTTTAGTTTATCTTTATCTTATTGTGGTAGGTTTTAATATTATTCCTCGATCCGCTTTTGTATTCTTATTCATATTGCATCATAATTCCTGTTCTTCAAGTATGTTTGGCATATGTATGTTTAGTTGACCTCTCTCATGTATTCATATTCTTACAGTACTTGTATAAATATTTTGTTATTAGTATTTCATAGTTATAGAATTTAATTTGTTACTGATTACATTTATGTTTTTCCAAATCTCCTCATGCTTTGCATTTCCATTGTACCTTGATTATGTATTTGGCTTGGAAGTCAGTGTGCTCATCACTTCATTTACAAAATACTATCTCCATCCTAAATAAATGTTGTTCGAGAACTACCTTTGACTAATTTTATATAAAAGAATCTTATTGTTTAAGGTACATAATTAATATCATTACATAGATCATCAAATCTATTTTTAGAAAAAATTATTTGGAGATACAAAGGTGGCACACATTTTCTATAAATCTAGTCAAACTTACAACATGAAAAAAACAATTATTCCGGGACGAAGGGAGTAGGTATATGTATAGGGACAAACGCCATGTGTGCTAGTTTTTCTATATCGACAATGACAAAAGTGAATAATTCATAATGGTTTTATAGTATTATTTTTGGGAATTTTTATAATATGCAATTAAGAAATATTGTGTCCTGTACTCCCGGTGACTCTTGCTTCATTTTTCACAATTCTTTCCAAGTCCGATCTCACTTAAATTTTAATAACCATGCGAACAGTGTATAAGCTCAATGACATTTATTGTTAATGTGAAAAAAAATTATACCCAATTTTTTAAGCAAGATTATGTCAAGATATATTTATTCGAACTAATTCATGAACATTAAAATTAAAATGAAATTATACCTAACGGTCAATATGGTCATATCATGATTTCTTTGTCCTCAACAGTAAAAAGATTGCATCACATAGTCTAGTCAATCTTGATTTGATTTCTCAAATTTCTTTTCCTAGATAAAATCTCACTTTCGAAATTTAACTATGGCTTCTAGCAAGATTGTCCAAATAATTAGTGCATCACATAGAGAAATTTAATCGTAATTGAGGGATGTAGCAAGATGGCCAAACCAGATGCGGTCATTGCGGAATGTTGATGTAGATGTTGTTGACGTCGAGAAATCATGTTGTGATGGCAATGGTGGTCTTTATGTTCCTATACCACCCATCTTTTTTTTTCCTTTCGACATGGATGAGCTGATTTCGGCGGTGTAGTGCTGGCCTCCCGTCAATCTTCTTTGGACACAAAGTAGATCGCATCGATATTGACGAACACCCACTCATGTCCATCCTTTCATCTCCGTGACACTGGCACACGCACCTCCTTCTCCTTCGTCCCCTCGATGGAGCTAGCTTAAACATCGATGGTCGGTGCAGGGCTGATGTTGGTCGTTGGTGCATGGACAAAGGCTCTTTCCTACATCCCTTTAAAGCCTTCACATGCTTGGTGAAAATTGTCAATTATTACTGTAGGGGCTCCGGCCCCTCAAGACTTTTCAAAAAAAAAAAAAAAAAATTGTCAATTATTTTGGAGTCTGGCAGTTCATAGATTTTTGGATGCCTAGATTTTAGGCTCTATTTGTTGGCGGCCGTGCATGTATCCACCACATACAATGCCCTTCCAGCATGTCCGCCAATGATTTTATTTTTCCTTTTTTACGTACCAGATTCTATTTGAAATAATGGATTTAGTTTTTTCTATCTACCTACATATACAAACAATAACGGTGGCAGATGGTGTGTTTAGGATATTTTTGTTTGCGGTCGTGCAACCGTGACGCTGTTCTAGATGGCCCGTGAATGGATCTATTTTCTTTTTTTCTTTTCCTTGCACGTATCAGATTTTTTTTTTAAAAAAATAGATTTATTTTTCTATCTTTTATCTACGTAATGGCATAGGTGGTGATTTTGTAAAAGAAGAAATAGATCTAATGGTTACATGTTGCTTTCGAGTCTTTAGATTGCATGGCGGATATTTTCGATTAACGTGGAAATTTCTAGCATTTATCTATTTTTCTAATACATCTGGTGAGGTTAACGTGGAGGCTTCATTGGAGCCTCCAATTAGTAATAGTAAGATAGAGTTTTTCGAGGAATCTTAGCTTACAGCTACATTGATCTCAAGAAAGATTCGATCGAGGGGAGTGTCATGAAACAATGTCTTTCAATAGACACCCCTTCAGTAGACACATGTTCACGGCGATTTCATCCATTGAGTACAAGATTAGTGGATAGGATTAGACGGTTTACTCCCCGAGAGGGCATGTTTTTTGGGAACGATCGTGTCCCTTCGTGACACCCCTCACTTATATAAATATATTTCAGAAATCAATGAAAGACAGTTGTTCCAAATCACTAGTTCATTTGCATTCACTTCTAACAAATACTATCATGATCATAAAGATAACAGTATGTCACTATTCATTAATGTAAGATTTTGTTTTAGCCTAGTTGTTACTACGTTTGATTACTCTTGGTGGTTCCACATCTTGTTCCCTGAATTCAAGACTTTTTTTTTTTTTTTGGTGCAAGCCTTTGGATTTTCATTAAAGAGATTGGGTGATCATAGGCTCTTGTTAAGCCTAGTTTTGCATTAACCAGTCACGACGTCGGATGTAGGTTAGAGTGGCCAGTCTTTTAAATCGGTCATTCTGGTAGTTTTAGCTTGCTCGATCAAGGCCCTTCTTGAAAACCAAAAAAAAAGGAAGATAATATCTCCAACCTTTGGCAGCTAGAAAGGGACTTGAAAAAGCCTGGTATATCGAATCTATACTCACTCCAACAATTCACCGCCGATTTTACCTGACTTGAAGCATTTTCTATTTTTTTTCAATCCTTTAACTGGTCACCCGGTTGTGCCAAATCCGGCAGTGATATACGACTTTAGTAGTGTCTATTTTTTCTAGACCAAATAATCCAAGTGCCGGCTGGCCAACCGGATAAACTCTAGGAAGGGTTCGTTAGCTACAGACGACATGCGAGAACGCGCTGCAGCACGAAAATGCGCGGCCGGCAGGGGTATATGAGGCCGACGGGCCATGCATGGGAAACCTTAACCATTTGGCAAGGTGTCTCGGAATGCAGCTTTCCTTTGGTACGGAGAGGGACAAAAAATGCTCGAAGAGAAGACATAGTCAGCAGCAAGTATATAATACTAAGTCCTACTAGGCATGCAGTCTATAAGTGAGGGCCGGCGACGTACGGGCCGATGGCGACCATGCATCCGGCAGGGGTCACACGCATGACGCCAAGCGAGAGCTGCAAATTTTCCAAACCACAATTCACATATACCACTGCAAGTTGAGAGATTTGTCTATTCAGTTCTTGGTTAGCCATTTGCATCGATCCTAGATGGACTGGCTCACGCACTACCTTCACTACCTTTGCCTCTTCTTGTTGGCTCTCCTCCCTCTCTTGCTCAAGAAGCGTGACAAGAATAACGGCCTGAGATTGCCACCAGGCCCATGGCGACTGCCTGTCATCGGCAGCCTCCACCACCTGCTGCTCAGCGGCCCGCTCCCCACCATGCCATCGCTGACATCGCGCGCCGGCTCAAGGCGCCCCTCATCTACCTCAAGCTCGGAGAGGTTCCTGTCGTTGTTGCGTCGTCACCGGAGGCCGCTAATTGCGAGATTATCAAGACGCACGACGTCAACTTCGCCACGCGCCCGATGAGCCCGACGATCAAGGTATATTTTGCGGATGGTGGAGGCTTAGTGTTCGCGCCATACGGCGCCCTGTGGCGGCAGCTCCGCAAGATCACCATCCTGGAGCTACTCAGCGCCCGCCGCGTGCAGTCGTTCCGCGGCGTACGAGAGGAGGAGCTCGCCAGCCTCGTGGCTGCCATCGCACCAGGCGAGCCCGTGAACCTCAGCCAGAGGATCGCCCAGCTCATGAATGACATGGCCGTGCGCTCCATGATGGGCGACCGGTTCGAGAGGCAGCAGGAATTCCTGGAGAATTTGGAGGAAGGAGTAAAGATCACCGCCGGGTTCAGCCTCGGCGATTTGTTCCCGTCGTCGAGGCTGGCGAGCCTTATCAGTGGCACGGCTCGTCGGGCAGCGGTAAACCACCGTAAGATGCTTGAGCTCATGGACTATACCATCAAAAATCATGAGGAGCGGAGGGCAGCCATGGCCACATCCGCAGAGGGAGAGGGCATCGTCAAGGAGGATCTCGTGGATGTGCTTCTGAGGATACAGAAGGAAGGTGGCTTGGAGGTGCCACTCACCAAGGGAATGATCAGAGCCATCATCCTGGTAACGACTACTGCTCACTATGAAAAAACTCACATCACAGATGCATCACAGTGCATCATGATGTCCGTGGAAGGTTTCGGATCACAACTATGGACTCATGTGTTTAAGGATGTTGTGTATTCTTCTTGTTTGCTTGTATTTGTCTGTAGGACCTTTTCGGAGCAGGGAGTGAGACCTCTGGAAGTACACTTCAATGGGCCATGTCAGAGCTTGTACGCAACCCGAAAGTAATGGAAAGGGCACAAGCCGAGGTACGCGAAAAGCTCAAGGGGAATGCAAAGGTGACTGAAGATGACTTAGCTGAGTTGAGGTACATAAAGCTCATCATTTTTTTTTTTTTTTTTTTAGAAGGGGCGGCAAAAAGCTTTGCCGCGATTTCTATTAGGACGAAAAAGGAAAAAGGCAAGTGCCAGCCCAGTTTTTATTTGGAAACCGGGCGAGAAAAAACCATACAAATGAGGAGGGTACCCTACTCCCGTAGCACAACTAGGTACCAAACAACTCGACTCGCGCCACAACTAGCGCCCACTCAAACAACTTTAGTGGAGCTCTACTCCACGTTCTACTGGGGTCCCCTTATACAACTCAACTAGCAGCAAGGTGGATGGAAGAAAAGAAAACCATGAACGCCACTTTCGGTTGGACTGGGCCATCAACACGAGCTTCCATCAACACCACCCGGTCGGATTGGGACGTCGACACAAGGCACCCCACAGCCACCACCACGAAAAGACCAAAGAAAAACACAGAAAAGACACACCGAACGAAAAGGAGCTGGAAAAACAACCAAACACCACCACTTCCTGGGAAAAAGGAGCCGGAAGCGGGCCGGCGAAGCTGCGCCGTCGTCGCCCGACGATGTGCCACGCCAAAAGGCGTCGCCGCTGCAAGCCCAAGTAGCTGCTTGGACTCCTCCAAGGGACTATCCGCCCGAAGCCACACACCCACGATCGTCGATCCCCCCGCTCCGGCCTCGCGTCGGCGGCTACCCATCACGACACCAATGAACACCCCGATCCAAGCTACTCAACGTGGGGCCTCGCCTCACCCACCAACACAACTCCACTGCCTTGGACTCGGATACACGAGAGCCGCTTTGAGTATCGCCTTCGCCCGGTAGTCACCAAGATCACTGCTTGCACCTTGAGTGTCAACTTAAGACATCCAGCACCCTGGGTCCTCTGCGCCTCCCTACCAACACGAACCGCGCACCACCTAGCCGCAACGCACAGGCAACCCCACCAAACTGACCGCCACCACTGCCACAAGCCAATAACAAGTCTCTAGATGCGGCGCCTCCAAGAAGGGAACGACACCAATGGCGCCATCGTCGCACGTCCAAAGAGGACTGGGTTTTCACCCTGAGACCCCATGCTGCAATGACACAGTAGCCATCAACGGTGCCCCCAGCAGGGAAAAAACGACGCCCGAAGGGCGCCGCCACCATTGCCACCGACATCGGCGGGGGCTTTCGCCCGGCACTGCACCATAACTGCCGCCTTGTCATGGCTATGGCGAAGCCAGCGCCATACCACCTCCCAGATCGCCACCGCCGGAGAAGCCGGCCGACAGCCCGAGGCACCACCACGGCACCACCAAAGACGTACCTGCCAGCCCCTAGCCCCACCACCAAGGTGGTATTTGGACCAGAAATGTCGTCGAAGAGCCGGAGAACACGAGGCGCCACCAACTTGCAGCGCTTTTTGTCGCCCGAGCATCGAGACGCCTATGCCCGCACCCTCTCAGGCCGCCACGCCGCGCAAGAAGCCGCGCCAGAAGAAGCCGCTGGATCGAGCGAGAGACGGCATCCGGCGCACCACCGTCGGCGCCAACACGCCCGACGCGGCAACCTCCCTCTGCGCGCCCCAACCCACGGCCACCATCGCCGTCGGCGTCCACGCCCGACCACAGCAGCGATCATCGTCGGGGCTGTCCGTGCTAGTCGCAGCCGCCCGTCGCCGTCGCCCTCGCCCGGCCGCCGGCTCCACCTTCAGCGGCGCGGCGCCCAGCCACGCTGCCGCGGATCGGGCCGGGCGCCACGGATCGGCCGCCCGGCCACCGACGCGGCCGGAAAACCGGCGCCGGCGAGCTGTCTTCCGAGGGCGGCGGCCGCGCGCCCGCCAGATCCGGGCCGAGAAGAAGGTCCAGGCCCGCGCCACCTTCACACGAACGCCACGGGATGCCGGCAGCCCGCCCCGGCGCGGCGGGGGGAGAGGCCGTGGGGAGGGGCGGCGGCGGCTAGGTTTTTCCGTCGCCAGCGTCGCCCGCGGCAGGGAGCGGCGGGAGCGGCCGTGTCTTCCAACTAGCTTATATAAAGCTCATCATCAAAGAGACCCTAAGGATGCATCCGGTGGCGCCATTGCTTCTCCCAAGGGAGTGTGGAGAGTCATGTAAGGTCATGGGGTATGATATACCAAAGGGAACTACTGTGTTTGTGAATGTTTGGGCGATCGGTAGGGATCCTAAATATTGGGACGATGCTGCGACATTTAAACCAGAACGATTTGAGGCCAGTTCAATTGATTTCAAGGGCACAAACTTTGAATTCACACCCTTTGGGGCCGGGCGGAGGATGTGCCCTGGCTTGGCATTTGCGCTGGCAAGCATGGAGCTCGTGCTCGCAACACTCCTATACCATTTTGACTGGAAGCTGCCTGATGGGATGTTGCCAAGTGAATTGGACATGACAGAGGAGATGAGCATTACTCCCAAAAGGAAACACGATCTGTACCTGCAGCCAGTTGTTATTGTGCCACCACATGTATGATTTTATCTATTTTACATGCTATTTTACCCTAGATATATGCTTTACACATCTAGGTCGTTTGAATTTACAAAATAAGTACATGAAACCCGTTGTTTTTCTTTGGTGAAATGTTGAAGTTTTCTATGTAAAGATGAGTATGAATGGTTTAGAACCTCATAGTACAATGACATGTTGAAATCCATATAGCTAGTTTGTTAGTTCATCACAAAGCTCTTGACTAGCGAGGCATGGGCAGTTGGGCTACTTGGTTTGGCTAGGGTGTGGAGACACCTCAAAATACATATTTATAAGTTTAGTTTGATGATAATCCTGGTTGTCATGCTCATATGGTACTATGGTCGTGTACACAATCACAAACTTATATATAGAATAGACAGGTAGTCCATGAACATTGATTGAGGAGGAGCTCGGCTGCCTCGTGGCTGCCATCGCAGTGTTGCCACCAGGCGAGGCCGTGAACCTCAACCAGGAGGATCGCCGAGCTCATGAATGACATGGCCATGCACTCCATGATCGGCGACCGGTTCGAGAGGCAGGAGGAATTCCTAGAGAATATGCAGGAGGGAATAAAGATCACTACTAGGTTCATCCTCGACGATTTGTCCCATCGTAAGATGTTTGAGCTGATGGATAGCACTTTGGTGGTTCTTCAGTAGTGGCTCCCAAATCCGAGCCTATCGAATGCACCACAAGACACCACTCGCAAGTGAGGTAGCTCAATAACACACACAGTTTACTAGAGCCGCATTTGATGCTCTGTCAAGGAAGGCACAAGCATAGTCGTCCGATGTGGAGAAGGCATGGGGGACATAATGTAGCGACACCACATTCTACCACTGGGTGCCACGAGGGTGCCTCTGCTGGCAACCACTTCAAGGTGACAGTACACATGCACCCTTTTCACCCAGATGGTGTCCATGGGATCCTGGTGGCTATACACGTGAAGGTTCGGCTTGTGGATGGTCTCCACTTTTTGCCCAAGAGTCCAAAATAAAAAGTCCTAGTCCATGTCAAGTTGAGAATAATAAAATATAAGCCGAGATGTATAAAACTTGTTTTTAGGTATTAGGTTTGTGTCAAGTTGAAGTTTGTTAGGTTGTAGCTTGAGGACAAGTTGCATGTCCAAGTGAGGTGTAGTGTTAGAGTATGTTAGGTAAGGGGGCCTATTGGGCCTAGGTTGGTGGCATAGCCAGTTAGGGTTAATTAGAGATAGGGTCACTTGCTTAAGGGTCAAATAATCATTGCTTGTAAATCAAGTAAACCTCTCTATATAAAGAGAGGAGATGCATCAATCTAATCAAGCAAGAATTAAGAAGAAAATCCTTCCGATCTTTGGCGGTGGGCACATCACCGTAGCCATCATTCCCTCGTGCTTGCAACCCCAACCCATGAATAGTACCCACAAGCATTGTAGCTCTTTCGTTCTTGTAGCCATTGTTGCTTCGTCGACTCTCTCCTCTCTACACTAGCTTCCACATAATAATATGCATGTCTCCTTAACCAAGGTTCAGTATACATTATATGTTCGAGAAGTGGAAAAGTATAAAAGTGTAGCTCTTTGCTTGTTACCTAGCATTGCTTGGTGTATTTTGAAGACTAAGAATGACTCGGTTTTTAGCATCAATTTGATCAAATCTCCAAAAGTTATTACTTATAAGATTGTAGGTCTTTTGAATAGTAGAAGAAGATGCTCGAGGTGAAGGATCGGGGGCTGGTGCGGGACACTATTCCGAAGCTACGGGAGTGTCGGCAAGCACGGTGATTATGGGTTGCTAAAAACCTTTGATGGCCAATGTTGGCGATTGCTATTTGCCTTGCTTTTGCTTTTCTCTTTGCTTTGTTGCTGCTTTTCTAAGAGGTGCAGAGGTGCTATGTATCTTGTTAGGATGAACCTTTTCAGTCGTTGTAAGTTGGTTTCCCCATTAGTACTGTTTGCTTTCAATATAAGAAGGGTCATAAGCCTTTGGTCTAATAAAAAGTATAAAATACTACATAATTTGAAGTCTCCACCATGCTTTGGAAAAAAAAAAGAAGATGTCATTTATTTCTTATAGTGTCTCACCAATTTGTATGTTTTAATTACCTATGTTGAACTTGTTTTTCCTAGGAACACATGGGGAAAATGATGAGGAAACTTACTAACAAAACATACGAATTGTATGGGTAAAAGATAAAGAAAACTTTTGCGTTATATAACGTCATGTATTTTACAGCCCCACAACATCAACATTGTATACATGTGTGACACACACTTACATGAAAGTAAATCTCTTTTTTTGCCTCTCAGAGATGTAGGCTGTTTGTTTTTCAACATACTATATTCTATTATGCTCACATAGACTCATTTCTCTTCTTTCCACGAATGCCAACGGCGATACTCACCAAGAGCCCGGATGGGGAACAAGTTGCGGTAGTTGGGGTAATTGAAGAAAAAAAGAGAACAGATTGAAGCAACCGACATGCTCCTATCATCAAAATGCAAGCGCGGTCAGGAAAACAACTTTGACATTTGATAATCAAACACCCACACCACAAAATTATGCCAAAATATGGTAGTTCAAAGTTCAAAATTGACTACAAGAATGCATGTGCAATTATGCATCCCCTAAATATCCAAATAGGTCATCTAAAAATTAGTCCACCATGCACCACATAAAACACGTTCATGAGCTTGAGTTTAGACATAATATAATGCCTTGGCTGCCATGTTCATGGCACATTTTTCAGAAGGTGGTGCCCTATGCGAGATGGCATCGAAAATCATTTTCAAAGGCGACCTATTTCCACAATGCTGTAGGAAATTTTTGGGGATGGCGTACCCTTTAAGGTCCACCTCTAAAAATAAAATGCTAAGACTCATGTCGATTTTGCAGTAGTGGACTTGAGTGTGAATAATTTTATAATCAGATGCTTCAAATGACAAAAGGCATGATCTATTCTTCTTTGCGCTAATTCAATTATAGCTATTAGCTATGTGATTTATCATTCATGACAGATCCATAGGGATATTTTTTTATTGGAAAATATGAAATTAATTCTATTGTGTAGTTACATATTCTAGCCACCCAGTATTTTGTTTGGTCACATATCAATATGTGACAAAAATGGGCACCTCATTATTTCAACACTAATATGCCATGCCACATGATAAGGTTTTTCTATATTCCTCACCACTATGTTCCATCAATTTTTAGAACAAATTAAGAGAAACATAACAAGTTCATTTATCAATATGATTTATTACCATCGGACATTAAAATGGAATCTTACTTGTTGTGGAAACTCTCCTGTCTCCAAGCGCATATTGATCAAATCTTTTGCAAAGCATAATGTAATGGTGTTGGATCTCGCTCAATCTTGTATTAGAAAAGATGTATGCCAATAGATTGATAAATTATATATATGTTCTTATCAATATGTAAAAACTAAGAAAATGAATAATTAGTACTGTCCGGCATAAATTAAAGCCAACATTGCCCAAGCAGTATTCACGGCATGAGCACGGTCACCTTTGATATTTACATAAACCTATTTAGCATTACAAGGGGTGGGGAAATATAATGTAACACCCCAGTGTGTTATTTACCGATTAAGCAATGGGTTAGACAAAAATAAGTTTAGTTATAGTTGGTTGTGTTGTTGAATGATGGTTTGATAGTATAGGTTGGGAATCTGAAATTTGAATCAAATTCAAGTTTGAATTGAACTTCGAAAACCCTATTTTCTATTCCCTCTTTTATCCCCTTTTCGTTATTTCAAAATCTAGGCAAATTTTTACAAAACTTCCAAAAGCTAGTTTGTCTATCTTGTCTTGATGTACAAAGTTGGTGTTTTGAGTTTTTCAAGTTCTTATGTAAATTTTAAAGTAATTTTGAATTCAAATTTGTCCCTTTTTTACCCCTTTTCAAAAGTCCTATTTAGAGGCAGAATTTGAAAATCTTCCAATTGAGAAAATTGTAGATCTTGAAAAATTAGGCTAAGTTGCTTTTGGAGTTTTTCAAGTTCAGTTCAAATTTTGGGAGAATTTGATCAAATTCAGAAAGTTAGGGTTTAGGGTGTGCTGGTGAACCAGGGGATTCCCTGTTTCCCCTCCATACCGGCCGGTCGCCGGTGTCGCCGTGGCCGTCTCGCGACTTCGGTCGACTCCGCGCGTCATCGACCACCTGGACGAGCTCGCGAAGTTGCTGGCCGCATCCCCGTCCTCTTCTTTCTTCCTTTAAGCCAAAGCCGACGCCGTTCTTCTCCTTTCTTCTTCCTCCAGCCGCCGTCGGTCACCTTGCTCCGCCCGCGTCGCACCACCGCCGCCATCGTCTTTGCCGTTCCTCAAATTGGTCACGCCACCATCTCCGCCACTCTCTTGCGCATCGTTTGACCTAGCTCTAGTCGAGCCTTGTTCGGAAAGCGCCGCGGCGCCGCTTTCTTCCTCGCTGTAGGCAAGCGCCCGTGAGCCAGCCACCTCACCGTCGTCGGCCCATTCGGTGAGCCTCGCGACGAACTACCTTGCCATCTAGCCGCCTTGACGTCGTGGTCATGGAGTTCGACCGTTTTGTCTTTACCTGCGGGAGAACTGGCCGGGCGCCGACCTTACCCAAAGGGCCGCCGCCCGCCCTGCCATTGTCGTCGACCCACCTCGCTCTGTCCCCGCCGTGACCGGTGAGGTATCAGTCGTGGTGGTATTGCACTATGCATGTCGTCGGTTTCGTCGATTAGTCTTGTACTATCGTCAGGAACGTCGTCGCCGGCGTGAGCTCGCGATGTCCGTGTCGCCCGCGCGCGACGCATCACGTGAGGGAGCCATTTAGGTTCGATTAAGTGAGGGCTCGGGTTCGCCGATGGTGCGGACTTCGCCCGGTGTCCTCGGTTAGCCGGAGAAGGCTCAGGCCGAGGCCTTGCCGTCGTGCGCCCGCGCCCGCCGTTGCCGCCATGGCCGTCGGCAAGTGTGCCACCGTATTCTTAGGTGCGGGTTTTGGCACCGGCGTGCTCGCGAGAGAGAGAGAGTCGAAAGTGGTGAAGACCGCGTCGCCGGGAGACCTCACCGCCGGCGGTAAGGCCGGTCGGCGGCCGTGGGGCGGTCGCCCGGTCAACGGCGGGGAGCCCCGCTCTGGCAGCGGGCCGGCTGTTAGGCCGCTGGCCGGCCTGCTGCTTGGCGTGGGCGAGTCGGGCCAGATTTGGCCCGATGGACCGGATTCCTTTTAAAATATGTTTTATCTTTATCTTTATGTTTGAATAGTGCGAAAGTTGCAAAATTCATAGAAATTTGAAAATAGTTTCAAAAATTCTGAAAATTTTTGTAGAACCTTCTTATGAGTATATCTATCCATGAAAAATTTGAAACTTTGATTTTGAGTAGTTCTTGCATGATTTAAAAATACATTCTTTAATTGAAAAATGCATCTTCCATGATTTTTAGAAAATAAAATATATTTCTAAAATTCATGAAAATTTATTTGGTGCTGTTTTATGATGTGACCTACTTGTATAAAAAGTTTGGGGTCATTTTGAAATGTTTAAATTATTTTCTATATTATGCTTTATTTTATTTATTAGGAATGTGAGTGTTTAGAGTTTAATGACTTAGGTTTGGTGTGTGATTTGGGATTGCTTTGTGAATCTTGGATCATACCATAATCAAATGGTCCTTGAGAACTCCTTAGGCAATGGTGATGATATCTTGTAGAGTAGTTCAACAAGTTGGTTTTGTTGGGTTGCAACTTTATCGTGAAGGAAAGTTGTACTCAAGTGTTTATTATTTCATGCATCATCAAGCATCATGTTTACCATTCCATTATGTTGAGCATACGTTATTAATTTACGTGTAGTGAGCGAGTGATGTGGTTTGCGAAGATCGAGCTTTGGGAGAAGGTGTATCCACCGGAGGTGAAGGTGTCAAGATTAACTTTGGTGATCCAGATTTGGAATCTAACTTTTCCCTGCAACACAGGCAAGCCCCAGAGCATAAACCCTTCTCAGTTTTATAAATATTTTATTCACCTTAAGTCTAGTGTAATGTGCATTAAGTTAATAAGAGTTGGTTGATACCGTTCTTTGCATGACTACCTTGAATTTTAGTTATTCCAATGTTATCCTACTAGTATGAGTAGGTCGTTTCTCTAAATGCTTAGTAATGCTTAGATCTCGGTAGAAGTCGAATGATGGCTTCATCGTTCGCGAGATATAGGTTTTATCTTTGTTCCTCCTGGCTATGGAAAAAAGAGAACACCACGATGGTGGTTCATGAGAATAAATATGGTAGTGATGAATTTGAGATCGGACGGGCGTAGGTTGAAAGCCGGCGGGATACCTAGGCGTGCTTGTCCCGTATTGGTCGTATAAGGACCGTCCGTTGTTTGGATTGTTAAGTTCGGGACTTTTTGAAGGCAAGTTGCGCCTAAGGCCGTTTGGTCAATGGCACGGCTGTCTAGTTGTCACCCCAGGTCAGTCGACCCTAACTAGCCACATGCCCCGGTAAGCCTGATCTCGGGGGTGTGCCAAATCGGGAACGGACAACCGCGCACTGGGAGTGGAGAGATGGCGGGAGTAGTGTGTACCCACCCTCTTGGGTAAACCCGTCATTGTCATTAGGACCGGGCGGGGTAGGGAGGTGGAGTGCGTGTGCTCTCGGGTGGCGATGGACCCGATCCCGCTTTTGGACGAATCGAGTGAGGGTTGATATATGCAAGCTTAAGTGCTACATATGTCGTGTGGTTAGGGATCCCAATTTGGGTTTGAATCGATTCGCGAATCGCCGTTGTTTCTCGGATATGGAGACCCGTTCTTACGCCCATTCATCGTAGTAATTGAAGAAACAAGGTTACTTATGGTTTTGAAAGGGAAAAGAGATACTGAGAGATAAGTTGAGATGTGTTGCTTAAAAAGTATTTGAAATAGAACAGGGTGCAAATCTAGCTTATTTATGTTTCAACAAAATTGATGCTAAAAATATTGAAAGTAAGGATTCACTTGTAGTAAGCTTTTTTCGCAAACTTCCCTTTTCTAGCTCTACTTCCCTTAAGCCAAACATATCCTTGGAGTCTTTTCTTTTGTCGGGTAAGTCTTGCGGAGTACATTGTGTACTCGGGGTTTGTTAACCCTTGTTGCGGTGTTGACTCGTCTTTGTTAACCAAGGTTGTGTCGGTGGGCTCGACATGACCGGATGTCTCCTATAGTTATACTCGGCTTCCGCAAATTTAGTTAAGTTTACTCAAATGTAACTTATTCACGTTTTTGTAAAATTAATGTTATTATTCTTCCGCACTCGATCTATATTTTTGTAACAAATATGGTAATGTTGTAGCTACTCCTTTGTTGATCCTGGTATGAGAATGGTGTAATCGGGGTTTCCGATGACACCCGGCGAGCTTCTTAAGTTATTGGGTGCATCCGCACGGTACCGCCGAGGTCTTTGGGACAAAGACGGTGTGTGTGGGCCCGATGAATTAGGAGGTTCTGTCACATATAAGTTCAAAGATGAATGCACATAGTAATGATACTACAAAAAAATATTTTTTTGCATTCCATTAAATATTGTGCCCCGGACATGCTAAGACTTGAGAATAAAGGTTTTGTGTTGTCGTAGTAGTATTTCTGGAGCAACTCAAACTGAGAGGAAATTAAATGAGCATAGTTATAGCATAAGGGATCAACATACACAATAAATCAATAAAGCGGATGATTTGAAGCCATTCTAAATAGCCAAATTCACCATATAGTATCATATGTGTCAATTTGTTACTAGTATCTTCACTAAGGATTCAACAAACAAAATTGTGTGTTTCTATCAATTATTATCACTAGTAGTAGGTCGACGAAGTGGATATAGATAAGAAGGTAATATATATAGTATTACCACGAGTTTCATTAGAGACGTGGCTTTCTCCCCATCCACCGTAGTGAGTTGCTTTTTTGACAATAAAAAATGGCATCCTTTCCGTATCAAAGAGTTGTTCTCATATGTTCTTCCGAAGCAACTAAACCTTTGATTGAAAAGAATGCCCCATAGGTGAAACATACGCCCCAAGTGCCTAACCTGCGAAACAACTAATTATGTTATCAATTAATAACTTACAAATTATCTAAATAAATGATACATTAGGGCAAACCATGAACCGTCTTCTTGTTGTCTTCTCTCAATAAATGTTCTTTGCATTTCGATAGATGTTTTTATCTCTTTTTGTGCGGTAACTGGATAGAATTCTTGGAAAAGTATTAGAGCTTGGAGCAATCGAGGAAGTGCATTCGGGTAGCGTGTGAATTCATACCACAACATGAGTTGGTTTAATTATTTGAAGTAAAAATATGACATTTGTATGCACCACTTACGGGTAATCGACAACCATGTTTGGAAAACTCTCACAAGGATTTAGAATCTAGTTAATTAACAAAAAAAGTGTTAGTACAATAGAGTTACAAAGGGTATACATTGAAATAAAAAGGTTTAAGGTTGATTAATATGTATTACATCTTCCTAATGGGGAAGTATAACAAGAACATATAAGCACTCCGCCCTATTGAAACTTACCTCTATCCAAGAAGACGATCTTTTGCACTCATACGTAGAAAAGGTGCCATCTTTGTTCTACAACATAGAATGATTAGTCATTTGAAAATGTGTTTTTCTTAGCTTAAAACAATGCCACCACTAACAATTTATAAAGGACTCAAGCAAAATAAGTATGGTATTGTTGGTTGTTCGCCAACATCGAGTGTGACATTTCGATTTCCATGGCATACAAGTAGCACAACTAATAGGAAGTATTGTGTTGCGATTTTCTAGGGTATATGAAACAAATCATGACATCACACTATACAATTTAGAGAATTCGTACCATGAAAGATAGAAGGCAATCAACAAAGCATCATGCAACCTTTGTTTTTCTATTGGATCCCCAAGAAGGTTGTTTTTGTTTGAGACCTTTGCCAACAACAATACAGACCTAGAAATAAAGTCACGTTAAATTGCTTTAGAATAGAGAAAATGAAAATGCACAGGAATGAATAACAACATTATCAATCGAGCATTTTATTAGTTACTAGTTACACACCATACATTAACTATAACATTATATGGTACTTAGTGACCTTCATTTCTTCTTAATATAATGGCAAAAAATAAAGTAGTTAGTCATCTAAATTGAACCAAAAGAAAAACTAAACAAGATGGAATAACCTTAAGTGCTTCTCCTGTAGTGTCAGATACAGCCCACCCGTTATACGTAGATAAAAGTGTCCATGAACCCTTCGATCTATGGCGATGCCATTTACTTTGGTCACCAGGGTGGTTCCTCAGAACCTTCATGTACACAAAAATACATGTTGTGTTTCATCATTGCCCACGATGGTCAATTTATAACTTGCAATGATTTGAAGATAAATAAAAGAAACCCGAGAATTTTTTATGAACTCATAGGCTCTTTGAATAGTTGGACCATACTCGTTGACAAGATCTGTAGCGCAAAATGCTTGAATTATGAATGATGTCTCCCAGCTTTGGCAACCATCATATACCAGTATACCAAGGTAACACACATCCATGCTTAAAACATATATATAGTTATATAATTTGAGGAAATTTTCTTATGCATATTCAATATGTCCAACATACTTGCAATGGTTCCAAGATACTTCTATTGCAATATTAATAGATTACTTACTACTCAATCGACTCACAACAACAATGACTACGTACCAATGCTCTAATATCTACTAAGCGGTACTTAGTCATGAAAATAAGAACACTCTTTACACTATTATTATTAACCAATGTAATTTGAAGGGAACCACCAATCTACGTGTTGTAGATTATTAAGCATGTAGTTCCTCATTAAAAGTAAATCTATTGTCGACTAGTTTATTCCTTAGTAAAGACAATGCAATTATGATGGCGATAATTACCCAAAGGAAAATATTGCGGCTTAACTATTATGATTATATCTCAATGGACTACCATAAGTGAGTGTCTCATGCTAGCATGCCATACAAGCCATGAAAAGTAGCATAAGTTGGTAAAAGGTGAAAAGTTATACTTGTGCCTTCATGCCATCTTCGAAAAGCCCGTGAAATCTGGTATCCTTGCAAGGTGATGCTTGAATGCATCTGAATTTGGATCTTCTACCCAACAAATGCAGACCATGTTTAGAGCCTAAGTAATTAACAAGGTAACCAATCTTAATAGGAACCAATCGGAAGTTCATGATCCCCACATGATAATTAACAAGAACCATTAAAGAATGCTTACATAAAACATGAGACAAATTAATAGCAAGAACACAACAACGGAAGCATGGCCACCAACTAAGTGTGGATATTTACCTTGTTCACAGAACATATGCATAGGTATTGTGTGTTCTCATCTTCATAATGGATATGTTCCATGAGGTTTCCCAAAGCTCTCCCCCTCAGCTTGTTGATAGGCCAACTGCTCAACACTGGTTCCACACACCTATAAAGTGAAGTCCAAACAACATTCTGCAATAGTGCACGTGGACATATGAGGTCCTCCTGAAATGCCAAAAAGAAAATAAAAAAGGGTAAAAATAGGCTTCAGAAAGGAGATCTTCTTAGTTAGACCATCATTGCGAGTAGAGAAAACCAAGGTTCTCTTACAATCCGATGGTGTGCGACAAATATAAACATGAAATAAACCTATAAGTGTCCCTATTGTTCAGAAGTGAAGCCTGCACACCACCACCCACACTATAGTACTCATAGTATGTTTTCCATTGCAAACCACCTCGATCTTTCTTGGAATGATCCTAGTTACAATAGACAACTATCCAAAAGTAAATTACTGCTCTAGGGCTAATCTAGATAATCATATAAGGCCTTGTTTGGGATGTCGTCAGATTCACCTCAATCTATATTCGTGGATTGGGGTAGAATTTAGTTACACTCTACTACAATCCACTCCAACACATGTGCGGGGACTGACAAGGAGTATCTTGACAACGGATGTGGAGTTGGCTAAGCTAGGATAATCCAACAAAGACCACAAAAACAACTTGTGTATTGTGTAAGTCGCCCGATAATCCAACACATGTGCATATTAATTTTACAACACAAATTATTTCTCACGTCATCATCCCTACTTATATATTATTTAGAAATGCCAAAACATCTTATAATTTAGAATGGTACTATTCTCATGTGATCCCTAGTTTATAAAATTGTAGGTACCAATTGTTTCTCTAAATTTTAACATTACCATGTCATCAAGAAAGTATGCGTTGAGAAGAGATTGTTGGATGAGATTGATATTGACACCATCATCATCGATGACTTGAATCAAGGAATGCATGTTAGAAATTTTTTTGAGGTAATTTAATATGTATATACAAATATATCATATAAATATTGTTTTTGCATTCAGTTAACAACTTATTAGTAACATTTTGTATATGTATGTAATGGGCATGGCATGGGTGGTGAGCGGTAGAGAGGCAGCTCCCTTTGGAAATGGCACGGCATGCGACATGGGGTAGGGGAAGGACGGAGGTGCACACATAAGGAGGAGAGGCGTCGGTTGCTTCAGAGCGTAGAGAGTGGGTTAGGGTTTTTAGTACCTCAACTATATCCTTCTTGAATTTCAATTGTTACATGGCGCTAGTATTTATATCCCCAGCTAACTTGACCCCTAAGCAACCTTGGAGATCCTGATATGATTGGATTCTCCTTTCCTAACGAACCTAGACCTTTACAAACCTACTTGGACTCGATAAGGCAACTACATAGCGAGGGACGGCGACGGTGCTCACGCTGCTACAGTGTGCACTGCAGTAATTCTAGCGCATGTGCAACCCTAATGCGCAGTGTGTGGTCCATTTGATGCACCTCCTTGGGCCCATGTTGGCCCATTTTCTCCATTGAGGTCCACGGCCCTTGTTGGGCGTATGATAATACTCCCCCCCTTTTCCACTCGGCGCGTCCTCGCACTAAAATAGGACTTGGGGTCGGTTTCTCTAATTGATGTCAGCTTAGGATGCTGTTGCTGACTGGTTCGTAGCGGATGTGATCAAGGACATTGGAAGTTGATGCTCTAGTGCCTCCCATGGTGTTGCCGTTGTAGAGGAGGCTGCCATGTTGTAATGACTCATTTGATGACATATCCTGGACCTTGATAGCCAGGCGAAGCTCAAAGAGGGCAGCTAGGTTCATGCAGTCATTGAGGTCGAAGAACGTCATGAGGATTTTGGAGTCGTATTTGTTTGTGTTGTCGTTGTAACCATCTCGTTTTAGTAGCACCATTGTTGGTGATGTAGATTGTTGATATGATCACCAGCGTAGTTGAGAATGGTTCATCTCCCATCTCAGTTGAGGGATTGGCGTTTGGTTCTCCTGGATGATCTGGTTTGTTGTCGTTGTTGGTGAAGACGGGCTTAGTGTAGACGGGTACCACTTCGAACGTGGCTGGCGTAGGAGCCTCCCGGGCAGGATCCAGGAGGAAGCCTGTCTCGGTTGATGGATCTCGTTGTCAATGTTGTCCTACCGAATTGTTTTGGTGAATAGGGAGATGTAGTCGTTCACCCTTCCTTGCTGCCAGGAAGAAGCAAAATTATCGAGCGTGTACTTGATGTCGTAGGAGGCCAAATATCCTTCATTTGTTGCCACCGTGGTCTCTGTTAGGTATATATACACAATAGTTGTTTTATTAAATGAAAGATACCATACTCGATTTCCTTGTTGTTGCGGGCATGAGGAGAGCGCACGGCCATTGTGGCAAGACAATTGGTTGGTCGCATTGTCATTGAAGAGCGCACGGCCATATACTAATCCTTTTTCTAATCGGTTTCGGAGCGGATCGGATATTGTGCGGATTCGGATGTGAATAAGGATTTTTTAGGATATCAGAAATGGTGCGAGTTAGCACCGGTGTTGGAGCGAAGCGGACTTTTAGAAGTTGGATAATATATGCTTACATGTTGTTTTTTGTAGTGAGAAACATTTTTTAACCAAAGTCATAAAGCAGCAATACAACTCGAAATAATCGCCATCAATCCACCACTTTGATTTAGGAGCTCACAAAATTAATATAAGTTCTAAATTTGGATTTTTAACTGCACAAGAGTAATTGGCCAGCTGCCGGCGTGAGTGCGTGACATGATACAATCACATGAAAATACAAGTCTCACGAGGCTTCTACTATCTCCGTCGGCGTGAGAACGTATTAGGCCAAAAGGAAAATGGTCAATAGACAATCACAATAGACCCATCTGCCATCCCTATTGCCTAATGCCTACCACCTAAATTAGGCAAATAGGCAATCATTGGAATATCATTCTATATATAGTAAAAAAATATACTTAAAATATTGTTTAGGCTGTTTAAAATATTGATGCCTAAGTAACCTCAGGGATCCTTATAAGATTGAGTTCTCCTTTCCAAACAAACCTAGACATGATAAGGCAACCAGATAGCGCGGCGACGACGACGTTCGCGCTGCTATAGTGCGCGCTACAGTAATCCCTGCACATGTGCAACCCTATTGAGCGGCGTACGACCTCCTAGTGCCCATATCGGCCCGTCTTCTCTGCCGAGGTTCACGGCCCGCATTGGGCATATGACAATGTGTATATATACTACCAATGGGCACTACTAGTAGTATTATCATGTTTATGTAAAAGGTCCTAACTTTTAGCGTCGTTCCAGGTCTAAAAAACTCAGGAAGTCAATGCCTAAGAATTTTGTGAAAACCCCATCAGATACAATCCCACCATGTAGAAGGTCATATATATATATATATATATATATATATATATATATATATATATATATATATATATATATATATATATATATATATATATATATATATATATATATATATATATATATATGATGATGATGATGATGAACTGTAGAACCAGAAAAGGATGTGGCAAACCTTTGCACATTCATTACGAGCATTGCTCCAGTTAATCTTGTTGTATGGAGTATCATATATCTCCTCTCTTAGTGCTAATATAGTTGGTGTAATTGGGCCAACAAATTTCTTGCCATAAAGATAAGCCATTGGCAGATATACCATACGGGTTAAGCACCAAAACTTCCCTGAAAAGGATAGCCATTAATTGGTAGATATAGCAAACTTATTCAATAGACCATGTGCGGCATCCAATTTATAAGGTGCTAGTTGGAAGCTGGAATGGCACCATTTCTGCATTTCACAGAAGGAATAGTATATACCTGGATGAAATGGAAGAAACTGAGGAGCGAGCCATAGTTCAGGGAAAATTGGATTATTTCCTGACCAATCAAACACTCCAAGTACCTTTGATTGACACAGATGCAAAGGAAGTGTCAGTGAAACCGATGTAAAGAATCAGATGTTCTAATTAAATGGGAAACAGGCTTGTGTGTTTCTATTTTCCATATAAGACTCCTACTATTATGTATAAAAAAACAAGTACACATGTATGGGTATAGCAAAGAATATATACCGAAAGCCAAATTTTTTCCCCACTGGGGAACCCAGGTTGCACCACCATGGGATAGAATCCAAGCCCGCCCTTTAGCCAATGCATCGTTGCCATATAGCTCCTCGTCGAGAAGCCTCAGGGTGATGTAGTTTGAACATGTTCCAAACATGGTGCTTGAACCCAGGATAAGTGTGCTCCATCCACCATCTTCATTCTACACATTATTTATTTGATGAGTAAAACTAATGCATTATACATCCAAAGTGAACAATTTGGTGCAAATTGACCTCGTGTGCCCAACAAGGCCTTAATGAGAGAGATAATCCAAGAGAAGTATGCCATGCCTGGTGGTTGTAGATGTAGCGGCATATCTCACGACGATGTTCTGGTGATATGACATCATTCAATGATCTAGTGACATACAAGGCAAATATCTGCATACGGATCGACGTGCAAGTATATATGTTGAGAATTTTACAAGTCATCAGTGCACAACTAAGCAAGGAAAACAAAGGTAAAACACATATCATTTTATTTGTGGAGAAATATATGAACGCGCACCAAACCAGGCATGATGAACATGATCCCGCTGAAATCACCAGGCCAGTGCCCATCACTCGCTTGCAGTGAAGAGAACTGGTCCAGAGCCTGCCTCAAGGAGCTCAATACAATTTCTTCAGTGACTTGCTCATCCTCCTCAAGCTTGATGCGTGGCAGATCACGTTGACATTTGTTCTGCTTTGTGCACTGCAACGAAAGGATTTTGATTATAACCTAGCCCATAAAACTTTTTGACGTAATTTAATTAAGCACACATTTTTTAATTGAGTATATGAACAGATCAGATAATTGGTGAGAAGGACCGATGAGGACATTTTTTCAAGATTTTTTTTTTCTTGAATACCAAAGAGTGTTGGTTATCATTGTATCTACTACACCTATGTAGAGAACCCCACCGGGGAGTTCTCTTGACATGCAAAAAATGCCACCTCAGCAGCCCCACTAAGACCATAACGTCTAGTGGCGGCCCCCACTCGTTTGAACTAATTTTATAACTCACAAACCAAAAACCAAATTAAATTCTGATTACATCATTCAATTCCTTTTAATAAATCCTTCAAAACAAGATCTCATATAGATATATTTTGATAAAATTACAGGTGGACCCTACTGATGGTAGTTGGTATAGAGTAAAGTAAAAAAAAAAAAAGAGAATGAAAAAAGGGAAAAATAAAGAAAAAGAATAGGAGGGTGACAAGTAATATTCAAACTCATAGATTTCTCTTTCATACCCCGCGGCAACGTCGGGGATATGACGATGAAGGACGAAGTTAAAGGGATTAATTCATCTACCAAAGATTTCCTCAAATAAATTATTATATATGTTTTATTACATTACTAGAAGATGTCACACGTCCAAAATATCTAAATATTCCTATTCGATATTTGTTCAGCTTGGAGTTTAAACATAAGATTAAATAATTTTTATGTCAATGAATATATACTGTTTCATACATTTAAGTTCTTCGTTACTAACTCTATTTCTAACATACACAAAGTAATTCTCCTCAATAGCCAATTGTGATCAGATTTCTTAGTGATTACAATTCATTCTTTTAACAATACCCCTTCCTACCCGACAGCAACGTGCGGGGAGTCCCTCTAGTTGAAGATAGAGGTTATAGAGTTACAAGCGGTCAGATTGCCGCGAGGTTTGAATTTAGCGCTAGGACATGATCTTAAGGTTTTCAAACAAAATATTTCGTGTCGGTGGGAATTACCTGGAGGGAATGAGAGAGTGACTGTGTGTGCGTGGCCAGGAAGTCGAAGCGCCGATGTTTTCATCCAACCTTTCGGTTATTTTTGTTTCCTTAAGTATTTTTGTTTTTTTTTTTCATTTTTCTAGAGCTAAACCTCTTTTCTAAAGCATCTAGATATATTATATTTTATTTAGATTTTGGCATGTTCGAATCTATCATCAGACTTTTTTTTGAAATTTTTAAACATTGGACATATTTTCTGTGGTTTCAATATCAAATATTTACTAATTTTTTGAATAAAAAGAAAAGATAAAAACACCTTTAAGACCACTCCAAACCTCAAGATAATTTGAACGGTTTTAGAAGTTTAGTGGGTAAAAATGTCCGATTTAAAAGTTTTTCGAATAGTTCAGACGAAAGTAGAAAAAAAAACTTTCTCCCCTTTGTTCGGGGCTGTTTGGTTGTCGCCAGCTGGTGCGCGGCGTGCGCCTATATATGTTGCGTCTGCGAGACGTCAAAATGCTGTGACCAGGAACATACCGCTGCAGCGCTGCCCTAGGCGGATCGGCTGTGATAGAATCAGTTGGCATCAACGCCAGTCGCCACGCACAGCGGTCACCGTCGATCACAAGCACTACCGACCGACCGCACGGCGGGGTCCCACCATTTTTTTTTCGAAAGCGTGCTTTTGCACGTATTTCATTAAGGGAAATCAGAGTTCTTACAAACCCTACAGTGGCCGATGGCGAGATACCAAAAGTCAAAGTGGGAAAACACAACACAAGGCGTCAGCTCTAACGGCAGAGCAGAAACGGTGTACTAAGACTAAAACCGATGCGCTACGAGTACTGGGCGACGACTAGCCGGGTCAGGTCCCCAACGGCACGACCCTCGAACGACGAGGACGCATCATGGGGAACAACCCCCGCATCATCTCCCTCTTGGTCGACGTGACTTCCCCTCCGAAGTGAAGGCGGAAACGCGCTTCAAGCGTCGGGTCTGGCGAGTTGGAAAGGTCGTTCACCGGACGGCCTTCCAATCTGTTGAGCAGGACCCGCACGCCTGGCGCACCGGATTAGGGTCACGTTGGGCGGACTTGGCAGCAAGCCTTGAGCTGCGTCGAAGCCCCCCATCGTTGGTTGACCGGAGCCTAGAAGTCTGGAGCAATGGCGGGTCCTTGATCAGAGGCTCTTCCAGCGGTAGGGTGATGGAGCCGATGAAGGAGGCAACGCACGCAGCCATGGGGACAACCTCGGTGGCCACAGCTGTGGTGGACTCGTCCGACGCACCGAGCCTAGGTAGGGTCGCAGTCCCTCCTGGGCAGGCACGCTGAGGCCGGTCTGGGGGTCTGGCAGGACCTCCCGATCGGCGTGATCCAACAGCGTAAGGTCCGTTGGTGGGACATCGTCATTGAAGCTCTCCATAGACGGCGCCTACGTCTCTCGGCGCCACCACATCTAGCGAATTTGAAATTTGGACCATACGTAGTGGCGAAGGAGGCTCTAGCTGCGCTGCCGGGGAGATCACAGTAGTGGGCAGACGCGCGACAAGAGAGGCCTCGAGCTCATCAAGCATTGGGTCCACCATAGCAGGAGGGTCTGCATCCCCATACGACTCGAGCTCGATCGGATCTGTGGGTGAGCCGGCATTGGTCAGCTCCCTCAATGGCATGGCGCCACTCCCCAGCTGGGGCAAGGTCGGTGTCGAAGGGGCGGAACACAGAATCCATATGACAAAGAAAGGAGACACCGGTGGCCCGGCCGCCCCTAGAGCGTCTTGGCCACCGCCACGGTTGTCGACACGGCGGTCCTAAGCACAGGGTCGAGGCTCTGCGCGCATGGCTCGAGGAGGGGTGATGTGGTGGGCGCGTCTGCCGATGCCTGCCCGGTTCCTCGCTCGGTGCCTTGTCTGAGGGCGAGAAGAGAGCGGACGGGACGGGGAGGAAGCATCGTGCGGCGACGTGATCCCCGGCCATGCAGTTGAAGCAAAGCGACAAGGCGCGGTTGTCGACCGCCGGCAATGAGGGTTGGGCGGCGCAACGGCAGCCACGCCTGCGCCTCGAGCGAGAGCGAAACTGTCGTCGTCAGCGAGGGCATGCGTTGGCGGCGTGGGGGGGCTTGGTGGGGACAGGGCTCACGGGCGGCGAAGTCCGATGGCCGACACCGTTGGTGTGCGCGGGGCGCGCGCGCGGCTAGCCCGTCGGCCGAGAAGCGGCGGCGAGATGCGAGGCACCCCTAGCCGAAGGAAGAGGATGCGCCCGCAGAGCGTCGGGGCTGGGACTATGGGCCGCGCCCGACGACGAAGCGGCGCCGCCGCTGCGCTTGGGTCGATCGGTTTTCGGCACGGGGAGCGCCCTACCCCCCGAGCCGGCGGGGGTCCCACCATGAATCCACAATCATCAATCGGCGGTGGAAGGCCATGAGCGGGGTGAACGACCGCTCGGGACCAAAAAGAAACAGAGGGTCCCAAATTTACACTCTTGGAGTTACTTGAATACCAAACCAAAAACAATTTCACTAGTTGAAAAAAAAAATAGCTTTAGCTATGACTTATTAGCTAGCTAGTAGCTTTTTTTTTAGTATACAGTACACTGTAGTCGCTCACAAGCTAACTATTAGCAACTAATGGACCAAATGGGGCCTCATCAGTTAGAGCAATATTGGGTGAGAATGGTCCCTTGGAGCAACATGTATGAGAGAGATGTAGTTTTTCTTTTCAAATTTTACTCCAAATTCTACTAATAGTTTTACAACCGGCTTAGATATAAGAAGAAAAATTTATGAGAGAAACGAGTAGGATATAAGTGAGCTAGTAACTATTATATGAATGCACTATTCATGCGGTGAGCGTAGTGCTGTATTGTTAATTAGCATTTGCTCTCATTATAACAATTAGCTAAACTATTAGGTAGATCTATTTCGATCCAATGAGATAATTATTAGCAACTAACTATTATCTTCTTAGTTTCAAAAACAAAAACTATTATCTTCTTGGATTGATCGAAACTAGTCCTGAGTGTAAGGCTAATAATATATAGTTTTCTGCTGGCTGCATGAATCTTTGCAACTTTTCTATCAATTCACTAATATAGAAAAGTTAGCTCTTGGTTATTAATATATAGCCTCACTTCCTTTTCTCATAAAGGTTTGTTGGATGCATGGGTTAGCTACTCAGCTGTGCAAAATAGGCAGGGTACAAGAAGCTTCTCTCTCCTTTTCACTTTTTCTCCACCTCAGCATAAAGTTTATACTTGTAGCTTGTTATACTAATTGATCTAGCTAATCAATTATGCCATGCGTGGTTATTACTTAGGAAAAAGTCCAAATTACTACCCTGTGTTTTCACTCAAGTCTAGATAACCCCCTAAGGTATTATTTAGTTTATTTTACTCCGGTGGTTTTGTAAACCGGTGCATTTAACACCTTTTGACACTAATCCAATCCGGTTTTGGTGACGTGGAGGTGGTTTTGCAATTAATCATGCCACGCAAGCTGCTGATATGGGCAGAAAATTATTTCCCCTAGCGTCAATACCTTGTGACTCGTACGTGCTACGCGACTCGTGACGTGACTCCCACGACTCCCTTGCGCGACACGTGGAAGTTCTATCCGAAGACCGGGCGGCGATCGCGGCACAAAGGACCGTGGAGGCACATCCATCCGCGGCCTCGATCAACGACAGCTTCACGTCGTCGTCACCAAAACCGGATTACATTAGCGCCAGTAGGTGTTAAGTGCACCAGTTTGCAAAACCACCGGAGTAAAATAAACTAAACAATACCTTAGGGGGTTGTCTGGACTTGAGTGAAAATACAGGGTAGTAATTTGGACTTTTTCCTATTACTTATTACCTGCATGCGCATGAGGAGGTCGGCAGACTCCCTCCTCTGGAAGCGGTGGTCAGAGAACTCACGGCGGAGCCTCTCCACCTCGGCGCGCTCCTCCGGCGTGCCGGCGTCGGCGTTGAACTCCACACCGACCGTCCGATGAAGCCGTTGGTCGACCGCAGCCACGGGCCGTCGTCGCCCTGCGCCACCTTCAGCCTCCACATGCTCGGTGTTTGCTAATTCCAAGCTGCTAGCTACCCAAAGACAGCGGCCACCAGCTGAGGGAACCTCAATATATATATATCAGTACAAGGCACAGTGTTGTAGTCAAATCATGTTGTCCATGCATAATAGCAAAACCCATAATCGTGTTTATATAAACGCTCGTATAATGGACTAGCTATGTATGGAATATTAGAGACTAGGGACATGTTTGGAATAAAAGGAATTCGATATAGTGGAATGAAAAAAAAAAAAGTAAATTGGTGATTCTACACTCCTTTTATAAGCCAATAGCGTTTTTACCCTCGTTTTTTTAAGAAAGCAACTAGAAGGTAAACAAATAGATCTTGATCGCTGGTATAACAGCATCTAAGCTAGTAGAGGTGAGGCAGCTCGACACAGTAGATCGATAACAGTACTGAATCAGTTTTCCTGAGAGCATCCAGGTGAAAAGTACGTACATGCATGGTTCTATGTCGATGTCGATCGATGGTCAAATTAGTTGGCGTCCTGGGCAGCAAAAGCGTCCAAATTACGCCGGTGGTTGGGTGATAACTAATGATTTCGCCGGCAGCTGGGGCTCCACGTTACTTGCAGCCAAAACTAGCAAACGCTCGTATAATGTACTAGCTATTTATGGAATATTTGAGTATTTATTGATTGTATATGCCTGCCATATGGAATGAGGAGAAAGGTAGACGATAGTTGGCTGCAGACTGCTTTTGTCTCGATAGCGCAAGCGCCGGCCGAACTCTCTCTCCTTTTCTCTGTCCGACGGCTCAGACTTTTCCACCTGGACATGCATTCAGCCGGCTAACTAGGTATTACTATACTTGCCTAATGGGACATGTTGTTGCATGTGGGACTAGGTATGGGAGGGATGAGCATTTTGTGGCAACTGAGCTTTTTGTTAAGAAAAAATTCGATCGTAGGGAAATGTTCGGATCTTTCTGTGTTCAGCAAAGCAAGGCTGAGTACGAAGTACAAAGTACTTAGCAAATCCAACCTTACCCCACGGAAGGGGATAACAATATGTACATATGCGTAAATCAACGATAAGGCTTGGTTTTATTTGCATAAAGCTATCTTTTTAACATGCCTACTCAAGCTACAGACGATACAATGCAGTGATATAACGGAGGCGTCCATCCATCTTCTTCTACATGTTTTTTTTAGAAAAGTGAATATATTGATATCCCAGTCTCTGTATCAACCGATACATATAGCTATTCATTATTACACAACACTTCAAACTCACACAAACTCGAACCCAAGACACGCACCACAAATTAAGCTCATCACCAAGTTAACTCATCAAAATATAAAAGTGCTACCCACATCCTCCAGCAGCTAAATAGAACACCTCTTTGCGGCGAAAGCAGCTGCCTCACATAGGTCATGTCAGGTAACTCAAACTGCTGGCCAACACCTCCCACGCCGGTCTCTGCCAATTTCGTGAGCACCTCCCATGCTGGCCTCCTCGCCAAATTCATGGTCCATTGCCAACAGATGAGAGACCGTCGAATTACCACGCCAATGTGTTCCTTCTGACCGCCGTCCTCCGTCTTTAACACCACAATTTTGAATCCTCAACTTGATCTAAAGCGTCGTCTTGGCTGCTCAACGAGAACTTAGGGCGGAAAGCTGGCGAGTAGTGGACGACGAGCCGCAACCGTGCTCAACAATGCCTTCACGAAGGGGATCGACATCCGCGGACGCCAACAATGTTGGAAAAAGCATCCGGTAGGACTTTCGTCCCTTTCTTTACACGCACGAAGAGTCTTCGGCGACGCCTCAAGGAGGTAGGTGGCGCTATCTTTGCGCCACTACCGCAGGCCGGCTTAACCGGGCGGGGTTTTCACCTAGATTCTTCTTTGCCGGCAGGGGCACCCATGACGCCCGGCGGCTACGACGAGCCAAGATAAACGCGTCGTAGAGGCGCCAAATGCTGCAACATCCACCACACCACCAAAGCATTGGCCATGGACCAGGCGGCCTGATGGGCCCTCGCCTCGGGGAGCCCGCCATTACCACACCGCCTATCGCCCGCCAAAGACGCCGGCCGGCCTCCCGCGCCACATCCGGGCGGGGAGCTACCGGATCGGGGGCACCCGGCACGCAACGGCGGCCACAAGCCGGTCGCGGGCGACCCCGACCACCAAGCCCGAGCGGCCTCTACGCGCCGTCAGGAAGGTCCCCGAGATCCATGTCCGGTAGCCCTCGACCGCTCCATGGTCGGCCGGAGATGTACTTGGTGCTTAGAGGTCGGGTCGAAGGAGGACCTGCACCGACGACAACCCCTCCACTCCTCGGTGCACGCGACACCACCGCGCCCGCGCCCGGCGGCCGCGGATCCACGCCGCCATGGAAGCGGGTGCCACCCACCCTACGAAGCACCTCGCCAACCCGAGTGAGATCCCCCCGCCACCTTCCTAGGGGGAGGCATCCCGGCCACCTCCGGCGGCGGCAAGGAGGGAAGGGAAGGTGGGGAGAGGTCGGTGGCGGGGCTAGGGTTTGCCTCCCGTGTCGCCGTGCGGGGCGGCAGCGAGGAGCGTCTTTCACAAGCCTGACTCAGGGGGTCTGATTAATTGAAGATTATGAGATGTATGATCCTCTTCTACATGTGGGAGGTGAACCCGTTATCAGCGACAATTCCATGTTCACGTTACAAATGGATCGAGCCATCGCTCCATCTTTGTTGTTCTTCTAATATTTTCTATATATAAGGCACCGGCTGCTAACCATACAAACAGTTACATACAGGATTCAGAGGTGGCGCATCGACATCGTTCTCCACACCACATACCAACACTAACACGATCTTCCAGGTTTCAGCTGCTCTAGCCCTCCATCCCCTGACCATCTCCAACTGATGATAGCACGTCCCCCGAGTCAACCACGACCTGCTGCAGGTGCCTCATCAGGGCTCCATGCAGCAGCTTCTTGAGCTGGTCGCACTGATCCACGCTGTGGCCAGTGCGTTGCATCTCACCCAGCTGGCACCACAGCCTCTCCACGGCGGTGTAGGGGAACCAAACGGCGGACATCTTCTTGCGGTGGAGGACGTCTGCTGGTCTCTGCAAATGGTTCCCAGGGATTTATATGTTAAGATTGTACAGACCTTGCTTTTGGATATTTCAATCTGTCAATCCATTACCGATGATGCAAACGACTCCAAATACTCCACCAGCAAGTTGGTGGCTTCTGCATGGCGTCCATAGTTTATGTACAGTCTGAATAAGGCGGCAGGATCTGCCTCTTTCCCAGTCATGCCCCACGAGATCTTGTACCCTGCCTTGTTAGTCTGGAAAAATGCACAGGGTATCAGCCAAACCAGAGATTGATCAGCACTATTAAAAATGTATAATTTGCCACTGTTTATCAGAAACCCACCTTGAACATCTGAACCAACCAAAGTGGTAGCTCAATCTCGGGATCAGTATAAAGAAGCGTCTCAGCAACAATGACTGGCAACCTAGGATGCAGATCTTTGTATTTATCCTGCAAAAACAGGAATAAAAGTATTGACAACACAATACAGGTACTGTTTTGTTGTTGGGTTGGGAACACAGAAAATATCAAACACACAGTACATTAAGTGCTTGTCTAGATATTAAATTATCCTACAACTACAGTTGGTGTGAAAACCATGGTTTTTTTAGTACATCCATTTTGCTATGCATCTATATATAATAATATGTCTAGATACATAGCAAAATGGATAAACCAAAAAAGTCAAAGTGACTTGTAATTTGGAACGGAGGGAGTAGCAAGAACTCACTCCATTTATTTTTGCAAGCAGCATACTGAGAAAAGGAGGGAGTAAGTATGGTCCAACACAGTACTTCGGGTTAGAGATCCCCAACTTAGACAAAAGTAATAACAGAAGACCATTCAAATAAAGGCATACCAAATATAGTTCAAGGGTTTCCCAATGGTTACTCCCCTGCAGTTGTTGGGTCACAGGAATACTCTTATTGTTGATCTCCCATGAATCATTCTCAGAAGAGGGCAACAGTGGCACTTGTTGACTGTCAGTCAAACTTCTCCTGTAATTAGGTTACATCTCACATCATTAGTTAACCTTATTATTTGTCAGCACACTGATCAGCCCATATGTGCAATTAGATGGGACAATCAACATACATTGATTTGTTGTCTGCTCTGTTCGGGCAGCATTGCTGTGCAATGACTGAAAAAGACACGCTCCAATTGCCTACAATAGAACAATTGAAACAATACATAGTCAGACTGAATCATACACAGTAGAGAACATGACAAACAGCAATCCATTAAGACAGCGTTACTAAAAAAAAGAAAGCGAAACAAGTAAATGCAAAGTACTTTTTTCATTCCTGACTCCTTCAAAATTTGAGCACAATTGTGAAGGCCAAGTCAAACAATTTCTCATTTATAAGAATATCCATCAAGGACTCAATTGATTGGCTTTCTGCAGTCACACAAAAACGGATTTCAGTGTTAATTATTAAAGATTGTTAATTAAGATATTGATCTCCATTAATTCAAGCAATAAAGTCCTTGGATTAGTTTTGGAAATACCTGAAAAATCAAATTTTGATTTCAGAGTGCTGAGCATATACTGTGCTTCTGTTAATATGTATTCTTTTTTCAAGGATTTCAATGTCAACACAAAATTGCAATCTAGAAAGCTCAGAATCTGTGCCAAAAGCCGCTGGAATATAGAGAACAAAAGTTTAACCAAGCATGTTGCTGTGCAATGAGACAAATCAAACAGCAATTAAAAGTCTGACAAAACATACAGTTCTCCATCAAAAGATTCCGTGGTCTTTTACTTGGAGAAATTTGATCATCAGCTTCACAAAAAGAGTCGAGCCATGCAAATGAGGGATCAACAAGCTGCAATGCGTTGATAGCAGCAGATAAAGCATGCAACCTCTCTTGCAACGCGTGAGGAAGTTGGTGGCTGCCACTTGCATTACCTTCTGTATTCAATCTAACAAAGTACCTATACATGTATGCAGCTGCTTTCCTCCATTTGTTCCTATGTGCTTCAAATGAATAAAAGAACCTTATAGAGATTTGGTCTAGGCGACAGATCTGAACGTTCAGCCCTGCGAAAACAAAAAATAAGATCGGCGTGGAAGAAAGGAAGACACAGAGATTAGACTATGCTGAAAATGGATGAACCTTCGGAAGAGCTCTTGCTCCACTTTCTCTACCAAGCCAGTGAATGGAATCTCTCCATTGCAAAGAACCTAGTTCCACGAGTAAGAGGCAAATTTAAGCTCCAATCTAATAGTGAGCATCTCTTGCATAAATGATGAGGAAAACAACTGGATAACACACACAGAGACAAAATTTGATTTATATGACTTCTAATTAATGATGATGTTTAGAGGAAAGCCTGCTAGATTGGTCAATATATCCTGCATACAAAAAATGATTTTAACTAATAATGTTTAGGGGAAAGCATGCCTTGCATACAATAAAAGGAAGAAAAGGAGAGAAAAAAAAGGCCCACAAAAGCATCCAAGTCATGATTTTTAGGTAATATAATAATAGTAATTAGAGGAGCCAGCTGGACCCATTAACACACCTTTCTTATACAATAGAAAATAAAATAATCAAATAGCTAACACGTCGCACACTTGTAGATTTTTTCTAACAAAATTTGGTGGACAACATCCCACACCGCATGAACCCCCTTTCCCCAATGTAATACCAAAAATGTAGAACAAAATCAAATATGGTATAGATCATGTCAACAACCAAGATAGAAGTCTTAAACATGTGGCATGGCCACTAGCTATAATACTTACAAAATAATCACCTGGCTGCCAAGCAACTTATTGCTGCCTAGGCACTATGGTCCACCTCAAAACCAAAGTTTAGTTAGGCGCTAGGCGGTTTCTAGGCGGCGACCTAGGTGAGCCTAGGCGTTACCAGGTGTTTTCCTAGGCATTTTAATTTTATACACATATAATATGTATTACCTTAAATAAAAGAAAAAAATAAGAGATCTATGGACCTAAATTAAAGAAAGGCCCATCCAAAAAGCCCAGCAGCCCAACTTATCCACTCTTCCCACCTTATCCATCCAGCCATCCTCCTCCACCCACCGCAGAGAACCGCACGACTCCTCCCCTGTTTCTCCGGCCGCCGCCCCTTCCTCCCCTCAAATGTGCCCCCCCTTCCGGACTCCTCACTGCTGCCTCCACCACCACCCATCTCTTCCCAGCCTCGCCTGCCACCTCCACCGCTCGTCCTCCTCATCCGCCGGGCTTTCGATGTCCCCCCCCCACACCAGCAACCTCCGCCAGGCGCTCCACCCCACCGGCGACGCTTAACGTGCTGCCTTGCGCGCCTAGATGACCGACTACCCCCTAGGCCAGGCGACGGGCCGCCTAGCGATTAAGCGCCCTAGTCGCTGCCTAGGCGCCGCCTAGCGGAACATTGCTCAAAACACTAAAGATGACCATGGACAAATGGGGGTTGGGGGGAGGTGTGAAGAATAATGCAAATAAGTAACTTAATATGACAAACCTTTGTCTCCCCAAGATCACAAAGAACTATGATGAAACGCCTCAAACAGATGTATTTGCTATCATCATCCGGGTTTGAGACGATCGCACAATATGCATCTCGAAAGTGTTTCAAATCCAAGCTGTACTGGAATACATTAGTCCACAGTCGTCCTTTAATCATTGCTGCGGTCTCTGGAAGACCCTCAGCTTCAATTCCATTATGTAAACCGTCAATGATATCAACCAGCTCAAGAGCAGCAAGAGCAAATTGGCATGCCCCCTCACTCATGGGTGTTGCTCAAAAATTTGCATTGCCCACTCATAGTAGTTAAGTCTCCACAGAGAAATAGATCTAGATTCCCCTGGAAAAAACAGTTACAATATAAATTAAATGCAGTAGAGAACAAGTAAATCTAGGAGAATGATATCACCAGAAACTTGAAACCCTGTTTCCAATGAAAAGTTCTGCAAAGCCTTTGGAGCTTCATACCCAGATGCAGCCCTGTTTTCCAAAGTATTTGTCAAGTTAATACCAGAGAAAGCACCAGAAGGTAGCGCAATTGTAAGTTTATAACAAAAAAAAGTTTATATAAAAAGGAACTAAACAACGAGGCAAGTATACACATCCAAGAGTTTTATTCTTAGTAGAATTTCAAGCCTTTCAAGACTTTTAAATAACCAGTTAGACTGATGCAGTCCTATTATTTTCAATAGCTCAGTAACATTTATAGGGAAAAATAAATTATTGATGTCCCCAACCACTAAATACGGTTTCCAGAAATGTGTCATTTGATAATAGTCAAAAAGGCTCAGTCCACAAGTTCACATAGTGAAAAGGTAGTACCTGAAAAAGCATCGGACAGCATCATGAACCTTGGATTCTCTCAAAATAATATTTGCTTCATCATGTGCAAGCATCAGAAGGCAAAATCCATTAAGATGAAGGTATGCTGAACATGCAGTGTCTGCACCTTGACCAGTATAGGATACTTTTCCATTGTTCAAGTATGTTTCCACAATTCCCAGCAGATTCTGTTAAGAGATAAAACTGAGGATAAGGATAGCTTATCTGATAGCTGATACTATATGGATAAAGCAACACTCAAATAAAACAAAGCATGTTTCTAAAGAATTTTAGACCAAAAATAAAATATGGTACCTGAGCAGCTTCATACTGGCCATGTCGGATGAGAACAGCTGACAGATTAATTGTGTATCCCAAGAAAGTTTGTACACACTCAAAATTTCATCCACACATAATCAAACTACTAAACCTCCTTACTAGATTGATTACTTCTGCTGGACTGGGAAAACCAGGTGACATAATGTCACCTTCAGGAGATTTTGGAAAATCAAGTAAACAAGCCAGTGTAAAATCAGAGCAGCCAAGCTTTCTGTGCAAAGACAGTTCATCTGCTTTACCTATAATAAGAGAACAGCATGTGCAATTAAAATAAGCAACAACCTTCAAAGATTCATACATGAAAAGAACACAAACTAAAAGTTAAATAGGCAACTGGTACATACTTGCAGAAATATAGATCAGCTACCAGAAAAACAATAAAATGAAGTAGTGTACAGACTGACACAAGCGATAGAGAAAAATTCTCGAAGCTAAAATGCTTGGCAACTAGCATAAAACGTTTTAATAGTATCTTTGTGATATACTGATATGCAAAACAAAAGAAAAATCGAGTCCAGTTGCCAGTACATTTACATAAATATGAGTATATGGCATCCGGTTCATTTCCCTATATTTAAATTTGCATGTAAGCTATTGTAGAGCACAAATCTGTCACCCAGATGGCCAGATGCATATTCAGGACGACAAATTCAGAATGATATGTTTTTTTTTCCTCACCCACCCCCCTGCCTAACGTCTTTAGAATGCTAGTGGTGGAGGCCAAATTTGCTCTCTTCAAACAAAGAAATCATGTTCAGTCCTGGGAGCGGGGAGCAGTGGCAGAGCTTGGGCATGAAAGAAGAGAGGGCAGATTAGTATTTCAGTAGCACTTCAAGTGGTGATATTAAGGACTCCATTAAAGATTTTTCTAGATTAGGGGGTGTGGAGGCATGGCTGTGCTTGGCCCTCAATAGGTCCCTACTGCTTGAGAGGGCAAGAAAACAACACATATCTGTGATTGGCCCAGGACAGTAAATTGGGGTCAAGCTGAGTTAATGATAGTAGCCTATTGTCTAAAGCTAGTGAAATTTAGGCTTTTTGATCTGGATTAAAAATGTGTGCTCTACAATCAGAGGCAATACACCACAGTACCCTTGTTCTCGATATTTTGGCAGTTTGTCAAAGAAAAACTTACGTTTAATGCAATCAAAGAAGGAATGCAAATTTTAAACTAGTTAATGTGAAGTTAACAAAATATTCTTTGGGCTCTTGCACAGGAAATATATTTTGAGGCAAAAAAGAATTTGTGCAGGTAGTTAAAGAAAATTCATAAAATCACAATAGATCAAGGTGTCCATTGTCCTGTAGAACATACTAGCTAAGCATCACAAAAAAGTGTCCCTAAAATACAATAGACAAAACCTTGTGAATGCCATTACAAAACACCAAACTGACAAGTTATGTCCTTATAGGTATGGACTCATTACACCATTGTAAAAACAGAGCACATTAAGACAGTAAATGTAGTAGCAGGGTGCCCATTCAAAATATGTGTATCAATAATAAAGGTAAGACTACAATCAAATTTATCAACAACAAAGTTTGGGCCACAATTATATATTTAGGTATTACCAAGCTGAAGAGAAGAAAGTTGATAGCTAAAATCATTAATGGTTGATGGTGAGGTTGGTGAGATTCCTAAAAGTGGAGAACAATCCACTGTCCCAATATCTCTTGAATCATTGGGAACAACTTCAGTTTTATTCTGGCAACATCACTTTGCAACAAGGAGACCTGATTCACAAATTATTATATTAGCAAAGAAAGAAACAAAAAGACATTGAACAATAACTGTGTCAATGAATAACTTTCAATTTTCAAACTAGAAGCAAAGGGGTACAAGATTAAAAAGAAAAAACAGCATTGTTACTTAATATTTTGCATGGAATGAACAGTTTGAGCCCACAGGCGTTAGGGTGTTACGATGGCGTTCAAAAAGGACATCTAAATAATATTCATCTGGATGATTTTGACCATAGTAATTGTTGGTAGTAAGCCATGGCATGCTCTGTATTGATGGCATGTGGACAAGATTGGTTCAGCAACCCAAAATCCCAATAATGGCCAAAGTTCTAGAGAGTTCAGACCAGCTACTGTAAGCTACAGCTGAGACAAGGCAAGCATGCTCATGAAAGCTCAAAATTTTGTATCTTAAGCTATATGAATGCATCATCAAAGAAGCAAAGTTGAAATTATGGTACACAGCAGACAGAAATATCAAAGATCAAAAAGTTATAGCATACCTGCCCACCAACACCAACCAGATAACTAAGGAACAGAAACAGATCAAATGCACACTCAAACATTGTTCTTGCAACCTGTGAAGTAGCTTGAACTAGTAACATAGAATTTACATTACAAACTCTCTTTGATCCATACTCTTGGACGTTCATGTTTGTGTTCAAACACTTCATAAACTTCTCAATCACATCGAATACTGTCGACCATGACGTGGATCTTGATTGTAACTTATGAAAAGACAGTAACATCTCAACAGAAAACTTCCTTTGACTTTTGTGAGCTGCCTGCCTTCTTTCTGCATAAGTATCCGTTCCAAGTAATGCAATGAGGGATGAGGCTGATTGAGGACTAAAACCAGTCTCTAGAATCTTTACTATATGTGAAGCAATTTCATCAGATGATATAATAGAACTAATTAGGGATTCATAGTATAATGCGGTGGAAGATCTCCCCAGTAAATGGTGTATATGGCCCATGCATCTGAGGACCTCATTGAGGAGTTCAGAATCAGTATCATCCAATAAGTTCATCCCAAGGCCATGGATATTATGCAACTCGTCAGATGAACCTGAAATATTAGGCTAATTAACATTACCTAATTGCTCCAGAGTCCAGACAGATAAGCTGAAATTTATTGCAGAAATACTAAGAAAGAATCGCGACCGTAGATAAGAAACTCCACACCCTCCAAACAACGGAATAGAGAAAATGAACCCTTTCTTATTAAACCGAACACTTCATTTTAGTATCAAGAAGCAACCCATATGGCTTATTGTTCCAGCACCAATTGTGGAGGTATCGTGCAGAGAATTGTTTCCAGTGATAAGCTGTAGCGCTTGCTGTCTGTGAACTTCCCTAAAACCAAAAGAATTCTGGAAATTCAGCTATACAGGAAAAGTAGAAAATAGAAGCCTTAAAGGAACAAAACAAAAGACAAAACAAAACAGAAAGATTACCTCTTGTTCTATAATAGATAATATCTCTTTTCAGAGCCCATTTGCTGTAAGTGACTGGAACTCAGAATCCGATAGCAACCTTTTTGTGCTCTAGTAAGGTTTCAGCGCAGAACAGTGGTTTACTCCTGGTTGAAGTAGCCTCCGCAGAAACATGGATGAAATAAAAGTGAAAGCCTGCTCCTGCAGATACCGAAGTTGTATAGAAAGCTAAGGATATTGAAGTGCTCTACAGGCACAAAAACACACAAAAAAGGTGGAGATAAAATGCATGGAATAGTTCTGAAATGCAAAACAATATATTCTGCACAGGTGTAGAAATTTTTGTCTGAATAATGACATTTCTCACTTGAAAAGAAAGGTTCAGTAGTGCTGATAAAATTGGTCATTTTGAAAATTATAAGATCAAAATGAGACAAGAAAAGTGGAGGAACCAAATTGGTTACAATCCTAAATTAAACATAACTATGAACTCCATAAATTACTATGAAAATGAAAGTATGAATATCTAATTACAAAGAGAAATGTTCAACGGTTGAGAACAAATGTAACGCTAAATAATCTCAGGAGTTTCAGAGACCACGTGTATTATAATTAAATGTCCATCAGGAGATCACTCAATTTAAAGGAAAAGATAACAAAAAACTAACAGCAATTCATCGTACCAAGCTCATGTTTCAAATTAAACAAAATTCATTAACCTAAATGATAAATAAAATCATTGAAACTTATCTCTGTGTTCTAGGTGAAATTTGCAGTATGAAAAATCCATAAGGAAATTACAACTACCTTCAAGGAGGAGAACATTGAATCAGCTGTCCAGACCAAATCATCCAATGCATTGTCAGAATTTTGAAACAACTGTTCACTGATAGCATCTTCTTGTAGCACATAACAGCAAATCTTCTCACTGCAATATTTTACACTATAAATAAAACAGCCCAAGCCATTAAGTAAGGAAATCAAATACTGACTAAAGATTACACATGTGGATGCCTGAATATTCCCAAGAATTTATGGAGGTATGATAATGTTATTGCATGCAGGCTTAATAAAGTTGATAATAGGATATCTATATCTATATCAATACCTAATATTAAAGAGGCAAAATTTCTCTACACCCATTTTTTTCATCCACCTCCCCATAACTACCTAGGTAGTGGAGAGTATCTTCCATCCCACTTCTTTTATTTCTCAAACTGCACACACACACCCTCTGTGTCTCGTATGTGACCCGGACTCATGACTCAAACTCATACGAAGTTATGACAAATCACGTCTAGTGACGATGAGTATGGAGTCTGATTCCAATATGTATTGGGTCACGCCCTCACATTATCTCATATGTGACTCGGACTCATGACCCGCACTCATACGAGTTAGAACAACTCGCATCTAGCGATGATACAGAGTCCGATACTCCTATTCCCATATGTATTGGGTTCCGTTGCAACACATGGGTATGACACAGAGAAAAAATAAGAGTTGTGTGTTCTATAATATATGTTCGTTAGCTTGCCTTTTGTTGATAATATGCAATCATAAACTGATCGAGCTCATTGAATAAGAGAATATTTTACACTATAAATAAAAACAGCCCAAGCCATTAAGTAAGGAAATCAAATACTGACTAAAAAGATTACACATGTGGATGCCTGAATATTCCCAAGAATTTATGGAGGTATGATAATGTTATTGCATGCAGGCTTAATAAAGTTGATAATAGGATATCTATATCAATATCAATACCTAATATTAAAGAGGCAAAATTTCTCTACACCCATTTTTTTCATCCACCTCCCCATAACTACCTAGGTAGTGGAGAGTATCTTCCATCCCACTTCTTTTATTTCTCAAACTGCACACACACCCTCTGTGTCTCGTATGTAACCCAGACTCATGACTCAAACTCATACGAGTTATGACAAATCACGTCTAGTGATGATGAATATGGAGTCTGATTCCAATATGTATTGGGTCACGCCCTCACGTATCTCATATGTTATTCGGACTCATGACCCGCACTCATACGAAGTTAGAACAACTCACATCTAGCGATGATACAGAGTCCGATACTCCGATTCCCATATGTATTGGGTTCCGTTGCAACGCATGGGTATGACACAGAGAAAAAATAAGAGTTGTGTGTTCTATAATATATGTTCGTTAGCTTGCCTTTTGTTGATAATATGCAATCATAAACTGATCGAGCTCATTGAATAAGAGATGCATAGCTCCAATTTGATGGCACAACAGAGGTTACCAATCTAACACCGGTTGGAACATAGTGACAACAATCAGGTACAGCAGACTTACGTTTCGGTGTCATACTGCAATATTTCATATAGCATGGAGCCAAATTCTTTAAGTATCCAAAGCTTATTTGTGGCTATTTTCAAGTCCACAAGCTTCCCCTGAGTAAGAAGGTTGGAAATATTAGCTATATGTGGGCAGCAAATGTGACAGGTTATATAGAATAACCAAACACAAAGAAAACACTTTTCCAAAAAAAAAAAAAAGAAAGAAAGAAAGAAAGCAATTCTGAATTTTCTACAAACTAGCAGTGTTCAGTCAAAGGTATAGTAGAAATGGAAGGTTAAACAATCAGCTACAGCAAATTGAAGGTTACGTTTTCAGTGTTCAGTTTTGCAAAAATAAAGTTTGTTGAAGAAGATAAACTAGCAGGGGTGTTTTACCTCTAGCAAAGGTATAGTAGAAACTGAAGGTTCAGTCGAGAACATGAACCTTTCCGTAGCAGAAAAACTGAAGCCATACACAGCAACATAATCACAATCTTGAACCTTTAAAATATCATAATATTAACCAGTCAGCTTTTTTGCAGTAATAATGATGATAAAAGATTACATCTCCCATCACGGTATGTTGTCATACAGTGACGAACGACCGCAATAGAAAAAATAGATTTCATGAAGTGACAAACATGAGCATAACTGCACAAGCAAACGGTAGAACAACTGATCCAACATTTAAGTTTCTGACCAGAGGTTTGTACTTTATACTAGCAGCAAGCCTACTTCTGGTTAGAACATCATTTATTACCGGCTGAAGTTAGCATAAGATAATCACCAGGTTGTGGTTATATAGTCCACAGCTAGTAAATATCATCATCTTATAGGGACAATAATGTTCCACAGTTAAGTATCATGTATGTCACCAATTCATTAGTCCATCTTAAATTGTTAAAACTATACTAACCAAGGCGTAGATCGGGGAGGCTTTGAAGAGGATGAAGGGAGGTAAAGCGATGGGTCACGATGGCATCCCCATTGAGGTGTGGAGATGTCCGGGAGCGAGAGCGGTAGTGTATGGTGACTAAGCTTTTTAACCTCATTTTTTTCGGTCGAACAAGATGCCCGAAGAATGGAGACGAAGTATATTAGTACCAATCTTCAAGAATAAGGGAGATATTCAAAGTTGTACTAACTCACAGGGGGATTAAGGCGATGAGCCATACGATGAAGCTGTGGGAGAGGGTTATCGAGCAGCACGCCTACTTAAGGTCGACAAGTGTGACCCAAAACCAATTTGGGTTCATGCAGGGAGGTCGACCATGGAGGCGATTTTCTTAGTACGACAGTTGATGGAGAGATTTAGGGAGCGCGAAGAAGGACTTGCACATGGTCTTTATTGACCTCGAGAAGGCGTATGACAAAGTACCGAAACGTCATGTGGTGGGCCTTAGAAAAACACAAAGTCCCAACTAAGTACATTACCCTCATCAAGGATATGTACAAGGATGCGACGACATGTGTTCGAACATGTGATGGCGATACGGTGACTTTCCAATTAACATAGGACTACATCAAAGGGTCGCAAGACCGAGCCCTTATTTATTTACTACGGTGATGGATGAGGTCACAAGGGATATGGGGGTGATATCCCTTGGTGTATGCTTTCTTTGTCGATGATGTGGTGTTAGTGGATGAGAGTAGAGCGGGGGTAAATAGGGAAGTCGGAGTCGTGGAGGCACACGCTAGAGTCGAAAGGGTTCAGATTGAGTAGGACCAAGACCGGAAGTATATGATGTGCGACTTTAGCCCGGACTAGGCACGAGGAGGAGGATGTCACCCCTGGATGGACAAGTGGTGGCCAAGAAGGATACTTTTCGGTATTTAGGATCTATGCTACGGAAGGATGGCGACATTGATGAAGATGTTAGACATAGAATCGTAGCGAGGTTGGCTAAAAGTGGCGTCAAGCTTACGGCATCCTATGTGACAAGAGGGTACCACGAAGCTAAAAAGGGAAGTTCTATAGGGCCGGTCGCCGGCGATCTTTGTATGGTCTTTGAATGTTGGCCTACAAAAAAAGGCGACATGTCCAACTTGCTAAGTGTGATCGAGATGCGTATGTTGCGTTGGTTTTTGCGGGCATTCTAGAAGGGATAGAGTTCGGAATGAAGATATTCGGGATAGGGTGGGGTGGCTCCTATCGAGGAGAAATTGATTCAACATCGGTTGAGATGGTTTGGACATGTTCAACGGAGGCCTCCCGAGGCGCCAGGTGCGTAGTGGAGTTCTAGAGCGGGTAGATAATGTAAAAGAGAGGTAGAGGTCGACCTAGACCGACTTGGGACGAGGCGGTTAAGCGAGACCTTAAGGAGTGAAATATCTCCAAGGATTTAGCTTTGGAGCGGGAGGGCGCTTGGAGGCTAGCTATTGCGTGCTGAACCATGACTTTGTTTCCTTTTCTATATACCCTATCTTTATCCTTACGTCTTGTGCCTTTCTAACGTTCTTTTTTGTCTTTGTTTCATATGGGTTTCATCTCTAGCCTACCCCAACTAGCTTGGGACTAAAGGCTATGTTGTTGTTGTTGTTGTTGTTGTTGTTGTATACTAACCAAGGCAACCTCGAAACTAATCCAGCTGCCACCACTAATCTGTCCAACTCCTTTTGCTCAACATGGTAGAAAAAGTTTTCTTGACTCTCAATCACATTAAGATCAAGTGGTTTGCCAACATGAAAACAATGGCAACGCACAGGTTGCAATTAGTTTGGTGATATTCTTGGCACATAGTATGCGCATTTTATATGTTAGGAATGCAAAACTCATCTATTGCAATGCCCAAAGGTGCCACATATGAAGATGTACAAAGTGCAGATAGCACCCTACACTAGTGGCGAAATTACATATACAATAGATACATCTAACAAGATACACTTCACAGCTTCAGATTCATGTTACACCTAGAATAGAACTTTCTGTTACCATTTTCAAAAAGTGGAGTTACCTAGTTATTTATCACTACAAAGTACAAACGTAGGCTATGTTCTCATGCTGTACTAGTATACTCGATTTTGTGAATGACTGGTGAGACAACATTCTTTGCATACCACAGTGTTCTGATGCAGAATTGCCAAAGATATCAACTCTTGATCATCATCAGCCTCACCAACCCATAGCTTGGACGGATGGCCTGAGATAAAGAGAACTCGTCAATAGATATTAACTGCTCAAGAACAGCATTATGCGCAAGCAAAGCTTAAACTCATTTTTGTGAAACCATGGTTTCCAAACAAGGGGCAGTGTTGTAGAGGCAACTCCAAAATTGCAATGACCGATGAATCAACAAAGCACAACCGCACAAGTTTATTAAAGAAACTCATTACTTTTATGCATCTCAAATTGTTCAATTCATACCCTTCCCTTGACTTTTAGATAGCAATACTGCAAAAAAAAAGGCATGTAAGTTACAGTTGACCCTCACTATACTTTTTCCACATTTAAACATGTTGTCACTGAGCTCACTGAAACAAGCATGCACAGATAAAGCTATCATAAGCCCACCACACAAAAATTATATGCTATCCAACAATAGTATAGCCATGGGATACCAGCAGGTTGGGTACATTGAATATGATGAGGCTGGAAGCAGAACTGACTTAAGGATGTAGATCGTGGCTTACAAGTGTCAGAACAACATTGCATGCATTCTACAAAAGAGCAGCGTTGCTTACAAAGAACCATAACACAATGATCAATAGTGCAGAAGGACAAGATCAAGAGACCAGCAAGTAAAGAGAACATAGACATTACCTTCAATATCATTAGAATGAACATTATAGTTGAGAAGTTTCATGTGATTATCCCATATGCGCAAGTGTCCATCCAAATGAAGAACAAATAACAGGTCCCTTTCATTTACAACAGTTGCTACTATATCCTGCACAGGACCCACACTCTTTGTTCTGCAAAGTAATGTAGATAAATTTCATGCAAAAATACAAAACATGAGATGAGATGTAGACCAACTAAAGAATCTTAAGTAAACTGGAACTCCATTCACATATACAAATATGCTACCATGAGAATAGCAGCAATAAATGGAAGTGTCATTTGAGTCAACAAGCATATGTATGAACACTGCAAATGCTGTTCCTTCTTCCTATGCTATGGTAGTCTCTGAGAATATCTACGCAGCTGGGGCAATGGGTAGTAGCCAAACATGAAAATATTAGATGATGTTCAAGAAAAAATTCTCGTGTATCTAGGATTTTCATGCTTTCATTGTTTGGTGGAACATTATAGCCAAGAATCCAAGATAGTACCTTGACACAAGAGTCCACAAACGTCCAATCCCAGCATCATCTCGGAGTTCATTGGAGAAACCTACAGTAGAATACAATAACATTCAGAAACCTTGAGGAGAGGTACAGAAGAAGGCCCCGGGTTCAATAATCTGGAACCCACTAAATCCCTGGAACGATGAGTAATGAGTTTGCTGCTGTGAATTGACAGTAGAGGACATGCCTGGTGAGTTCGGGGCTAATTTGCCAAGACTGTAAGAACAGATGGACCCATCTTGCCGACCAATCACTATACATCCTGGCTTCGCTGTTACCGCTGTAACCTTTGCACTCTGAGCTTGAGTTTGGAGATTAAACTCAACTATATCATCCTGATGCAGCACTGAACCAGATACATAGGAAAATGGGCTGCGTAAGTGGCACAAGAGAGCAACTCCAGAAACGGTAAGCACATATAGCATGTATACAAGCTCCCCTTGCCTGCGACCCTGCATTGCCACAGAAGTGACTTGTATAGTCTCTAGTGTTCCAGAAAGTTACTGAAAAAAATAATTGGCATAAGATGTCATGAATGAGCCAACCTCTCGTTCACATAAAAATGCAAATGGACATAGCGCCTCCTGGAAGACCAACCGCAGACCAAAGCTAGGGAACTCCTTGGAGGCAGTAAGTTCGATGACCTCTAGCACATTTGGGTGTTCCTCGTGAATCCTCCTGTAAGACGGCAACCATATGCTCCATTCAGAAAATCCCCACCAACTATGAACCTAGGGTTTCTCTAGACAAGGCAAGTACCAAAGCAATACTGAAAGTGCACTTAAGTTATAGTTGTAAAAGGATTCATATCGCATAAACATGAGCACAGGAAACTCCGAAGGCCAACACTATTCGAAGCTAAGTCTAATCTGCGCGATGTTCAGCTAACAAAATGTGCCACTCATCTGAACAGAACCACAATAGAGCTCGAAAGTGAGGAGAAGCCCGAACACGTACCACGAGAGGTAATACTGAGCATCGCCCGAACGGATGATGTGACACCCCGAGGCAGCGCGCGAGGGCACGCAGACGAAGGGATCGGAGGGGCTCGCCGGCGCAGCGGCGGAGGAGGGATGGTGAGGTCGATCCACCGCAGCTTGTCCGAGCCGGGTATGGGAACCTCAGAGCCAACTATCCTCCGGGCGGCGGGGGCGGCCATGGCTGCCTCGCCGTCGTCGGCGTCGGCTACGCCGGCGGCCGCCGCGGGAAGGAGGGTTTTGGACAGTGGTTTTTGGGCGGCGAGATGGAGTGTGGTCGGAGCAGGGGCGCAGGGCTTTTGGAAACAAAACAGTCCAGATGCCGAGTTGGGCCGAGTTGGGCCGTTGGAAGTGTTTTTCGTACCTGGGCTTTAATCTCGTATATAATAAATATTATTATTATTATTATTATTATTATCGCAAATCTGTGTTGCTTTTAAACTTGGTTGTATCAGCTCTCAAAAAAAATTATGATAATCTATGATAAAATATCATCATTATTACTTTTCTCAAAAAACTTCACTTGTATGAAAAAGGTATAATTTTAAAAAGTATCAGGAACTATTAAAATGTACACCCTCCGTCCCACAAATAAAATTCCGTTTTTAACTTCTAAAATCCTTGTTTGACCATTCGGCTTATTTAATTGTTTGACTTCCCACAAACAAGGTGTATTTAATTGTTTTAAAAACATATGAATTCATTCGATTTTAATATTTATATACAAGAACCATAGTTAGATCCCAAATCTTTACATCCTAAATCTTTTTTGGCTGTAAACTTTACATGCTGCCAAATCTTTATAATTTTTATTTGCTTCCCAAATTCTCAATCTTTACACTCATGCAATGCAAGTTTACAGGGTTTTGGGCCTCCTGGGTTCCAAATTCTGAATCTTTACACTCTCAACTTAGCTCCATTCTTCAAAACTGTGACCAAAACTCAAAAACTTTTGAAATTTTGAGAGCGACTAAACATGCCCAATTAGTCTTAAATTGAGGTTGGTAGGCTACTCAAGTACATACAATACAATATTTTAATATTTATAAGATCATTATTAGCTACTCCCTCCATAGTTGAAAAGAAAGATGTTTTGGAAAAGGTTTGGATCAAACATTGGGAACATAAATCATGAATAACTTTTAAGTCGTTGAGTTTAAAAATGTAAAAATCATATCAATAGGTTTGTCTTGAAAAATACTTTCATAAAAGTATACATATATAATTTTTAATAAATATTTTTATAGAAAAGAAAAGACAAAGTTACGCTTTGGAGACAGAGTGTCGTTGTCCTAAACGTCTTTCTTTTCAACTATGGAGTAGTATTTGATTAAAGCGTCTTCATGCAATTCGGAGAATAGATTCAACCTAAATACTAGTTTCTGAGTGCGCAGGGCGTTAGGCGACTGCACCGCTCGACCTTTAAAACTCGTCTTTGCATCCCTGCTACACGTGGGTCCCATGTCGTTTTTTTTTTTTTTTTTTTGCAGTATATAAACCGTATCCCATACTTTTACCACCATGGGCCCCACGCGACAGCAATTATTCCCCTCCCCCCCCGCATGCACGGAACAGCCGCTCCTCCGCCCGTTTGTGCCCTGCGCGCTACCCGCGCGCGCCTCCCCAGGCCTTGTGGCGCCTCGTCCTCGCCGACGGCGTAGCCACCACCAGGCGCGCCATCGGCCGGCGCGCCGGAACCGGTCCGCCCCGCGCCGTGGGAGGGCAGTACCCCCGGGCCGCGACCATGGCAGCGTGGGAACCGGTCTTCCCTCGCTCCGGCTCCGAGCCTCCAACCCCACGACGGAGGGCGGGCCGCGGCGGGCGCGGTGGAGCTCCGTCGAAGCTGCGGCCGGGCTTCACCGCGGTGAAGCGTGGTGGCGGGGAGCGCGGTAGGGCCCGGCCAGCGAGGGTCCTCGCAAGAGCGCGGGCGGAGCGGGCGTCCTCTCTCCTCCACGGCGGCGGCCTCCTCGTCGGACGGGTCCCTCTCTCCCCTCCCACCTCGGGCTCTCTCCCGGGGGGTCCACCTTGACGTCGGAGAGCGGCCGCCGAAGTCGGCGCTCGGGATAAAGGAACGGTCGCTTGCGCATCGCTCCCGCACGGTGCGGTCAGTCTTAGCGTTCACGGACTGCGGCGCTCTCCACCATCCACTTGTGTCCCTCTCCACAACTCGTCCCCAACACTCACGGTCCCTGCCTCTCCCCAACACTCGGTCCCGCCTCTCTCCACCACTCACCGGTCCTCCCCGAGGCGCATGGCACACGCTGCCGCCACATGGTCGCAGGTGGAGGGTACTTCCGGCGACGCCGTCTCCCGGCGGCCGCGACCCCACCGCCTCCCGCGCGACGCTCGCGGGCGGGCTTCTCCCCCGCACCGGGCGAACCATCCCTCTCCGCGCCCGCTACGATGGGCTTCCCGCTCAACGCCCGGCGAGGTGGGCGGCGACCGCCACAAATTCGCCAGATCTGGTGGTGGCGGCCATGGATAGGCACTAGGTAGGCCTCCCCCCCTCCTCTCGCATTCAGAAATGACCATGTTACAGTTAGGGTCAGGGTTAATTGTAGAATTTGTTTTTAGCTCAATTGGGAACGGCATGGTTGCTGCTAATCAGAGTGGTGATGGGCACACATAAGGGTGGCATCGGCTGCGCACCATTAGGGACAGCGCCGACGGCACGTGCACATCAGAGCCCGCACCAACATCCTCCAAATCCCTTGTCACTTTGTTTAGACTAAATAATTATGTGTGATCATTGGCATTTTCCTCTAATTTTTTTGGTGCAGCTAGCTTAGCATACCATGTGCCTGTCTCAGTAATGATTACAGACTGACTCAAAGTGGCTACCATAGCATAACATGTGCCTTCTTAGCCTTTCCTGAATTAACCTGAATGGGAATGAGATTCCTAACGAACATAGTGTAGTTATATATATAGCATAATTAGTTGGCTAGCATATAGTATAGCATACTGCATATATACTGTATGCCTGATCAAATGAATGGCTCCGGTGACAGTGCCATGTGCATCCAGTGTTTAGTTCAGGCGACGATTTATCCATGCATTTTTTGTGAACCATAAACCTACTGCTAGTCTGCTAGAGCTAGGCAGCGTCATATATCGTGTTTTATCCCTACCATGAAACTTTGCGTTGCATTACATATATAATTTTTCCTTCATTGGTTTTATTGTAAAGATGAGTACAGTTACTACTATTAGTACTAATCAATTATAGCAATTAGTCAAATTGTAGTTGGGAATGTCGTAGCTAGCTAGATCATAAATTAGGAAGCCATCGAGAATCATGTTGTTTATTGGAATGTCTCCACATGACATACTTAATTCGTGGATCCAACCATGGGAATCTCACCTTATTTTAGTAACAAACTGATCTTGCATGCATACATAATCCGTGGATCCAACCATGGGAAACTCACCTTATTTTTTTCCTCATGCATACATATCAGCAACAAAAAGCTAAAGTGGACACACCTCATGTTTCATTTGTTGAAATCGTTGCTGAAATTTTTTTATTTGCAAAACAAGGATAAAGATTAAGTGTGCTCACTATTGATTGCTTTTTTTTGTTTGATTTCATAAGTCTGACACATAGTGTTATCTAAAAATGGTTGTTAGCCTATATAGTGCATATATTCAGACTTTATTTGTTTGTTACCATAAGATACCTGCAATGCACATCATAACTGCTTTTTTTTCATACATAAATGCCTCGTGTATCATACTAAATTGCTAGTTTCATATTCCCACGTACCTGGTGCACCATAGAGTTTTAATGCCCTCCATGGTTTTGTTGCAGCTTTTTTTCTTAGCCTTTCGTCTCCCAAACTCCTCATCGAGTCCATTACCTCGAATCTTTTTCCCCTTAGGTTTAGAACCAAAGATCGATCCGTTGTTTCCCATGGCCTTAAGCACAGGGAACATTACCGTGTTGTTTTTGTGCACATCACGTTAGTAACACAACCAAATATGAATATTCTGAAGTTTAGGAAACCATTCATATGTCAACACACCATGTGACGGTGGTCGAGGTTGTTATCGGACGCTTGAATACGCGAGTCACCTAATTCCTATCAAGCTGGCCCGATTGGTTGCCTGTATGCCAAAAATTACCCCATTCTCAGTGTTGTTCCAAGTGCACACTATATGATGCAATACTGCATATGCATTGATCTATTTTTTGTAACTACTTTATGTTGCCTTGCACCTTCAACATTATCTTCAATTATCCAATTTTTCTCATTGTATGCAGGGAAAATGGCTAGAGGATTTTGACAACGGCAACATGTATCTTCACATGTGGCTTCTTCCTATCAGGTATGACCATACTCATTTGGCTTTGTAATTATATATTATCCTTTTTGGCATTTATGTGTACCCCTTGTAGCATTTTTGTGTCTCATGTAGCAATTTTTATGGAGATATCAATCAGGTGAGTTCCTTCTCTTTGCTTTACGGTTGGTTAGCTACTCAATATCTTTCTAGCTTGTCTTATGTTTCATCCGGATCTTGTGCTTTCTCGGTAGACCTTAATAGTTACGTATTGGACATATTTGGGATTTTTTTCTAGTTCATAGATTATGAGGCTCCTAAGTAACAAACTAATTATAGGTGGCCATTTTAACAAGAATACAATTTTATTTTGTTAAGATCTTGACTGTTTAATTACTTGCTGATTGTGTGGTTGGTAGAAGTAGGTGGTCTATGTAACTAAGCTTACATGAAATTTTTCTTTTTGGTTCTTGTGTGCTCTGTAGAAGTCTTTGGTTAGCTACTTGATTTGGTTAAGTTAATCTAAGTGGGTGGGGATGTTGTTTCAGATGTAGGTGGTATCCTACATATTTTTGGCACTTCTATTGACTGTATTATATAAATTTAGCATCATGTCCATTCTCGCTTCATCATATATGTCATTGGATTCCACGGACTACGGTTTTTTTCACGGTTTTATTATTCGTAAATGTTCTCACAATGATGTTGTATCTTTTTTGGCATTTATGTGTACACCATGTAGCATTTTTCTATATTTTCTTAAGCATTTTACGTTTGACTTCTCTTGTTTAAGGTACAAGGAATGCTGAGGGTAAAAGGAACCATGTTTCCCCTGTCTAGTAATAAGGACATCTATAGTAGCATTTAGTAGTTTGAGTAGATTACTTTGGTTTTATATATTTCATCCCTAGGTTTTATATATTTCATCCCTGATTCTCTGGTTGCTCTCAATCTTCCTTAGTCCCCTGGCCTACACAACTCTGCATTTATCTTTGTGATCGGGAGTCATAGCCACCAGCCAAGCGGCTTTGCCAATAGGGTCAAAACACGGCCCCAGCCCCCCACAAAGCAAGCATTCTCCTAGGTATTTAGAATTTTGTGGTGCTGCCCTAAACTGAACAAACTTCAAAACTTTTATGGGGGGAGTCGAGCCCAGCCCCAACCTTCTTTTGTATCACTTTGTGAGAAGCAAAGTAGCATCTAATTTGAATGCAATGTTTAGTTACTTCCTTATTATTTTGATGCAATATTCATGGTTTTTAGTCTAGCATTTATTTAGTTATGACTAAGCAGCTTATTTATTTTTTCTTGAGCATTTATTTAGTTCAAGCTAAGCATTTTATTGCAACCTACCAACTTCATTTATCGACATTATTATTTTTTACGTGGCAGCAGGACAATGATAGTAAATTTCTGGGAGTTCTCACCTTGTTTGCGTCGGTTAAACTAGGAGGTCACCTATATAACACAGTTGAGAGAGATAGCGATTCAAGTAATTGACAGAGAGAAAATAGAGGTGAAAACTCCCAGAAAATAGAGGTGAGCATTTATTCCCCTAGGCATTACTTCTTCTTCAACATTTCTTCTTTCAGTCAAGTATTTATACATACGCCCATTACCAATATGGTAATTATGTTTTGGCATTTCTTTATTTTTGGTAGGCATTTCTCCAATCGGGCCAGCTTGATAGGAATTAGGTGACTCGCGTATTAAGGCGTGCTGATAACAACCTCGACCACCGTCACATGGTGTGTTGACATATGAATGGTTTCCTAAACTTGGAATATTCATATTTGGTTGTGTTACTAACGTGATGTGCACAAAAAACAACACGGGTAATGTTCCTCGTGCTTGAGGCCATGGGAAACAACGGATCAGTCTTTGGTTCTAAACCTAAGGGGAAAAAGATTCGAGGTAATGGACTCGATGAGGAGTTTGGGAGACGAAAGGCTAAGAAAAAGCGCAACAAAACCATGGAGGGCATTAAAACTCTATGGCGCACAGTGCACGTGGGAATATGAAACTAGCAATTTAGTATGATACACGAGGCATTTATGTATGAAAAGAAAGCAGTTATGATGTGCATTGCAGGTATCTTATGGTAACAAACAAATAAAGTCCGAATATATGCACTATATAGGTTAACAACCATTTTTAGATAACACTATGTGTCAGACTTATGAAATCAAACAAAAAAAAAAAAAGCAATCCAATAGTGAGCACACTTAATCTTTATCCTTGTTTTGCAAATAAAAAATTTCAGCAACCATTTTTCATTAACTTAAGAAGATGACAGATAGTATTACACTAAGTGAAGCACAATCCCTACAAATTACCAAAAAAATCCTAGAGAACTAAGTCCTTGAATCCTTGCTCTTCATCACTTGACTTCAAAACTTCTCTTTTTCCTGCATGTTGCGTCATTTTGCTCTATAGAATCACAAGTGTTGCATTTGTTTGCCTTCCTTTTTCAATGTTCATTTTAACCACCATAGCTTTAATGTGCACTAATGTTTTTTTCCAGAATTTTGGACAGTAATGAGAAGGCACCAAGAGATCTGAAGATATGAAGGCATGTACCTAGCAATCTGTGAAATTCTAGCAGTCCGAATATCTAGCAATCTGTAAATTTCTAGCAAATGTGTGAATCCATAGCAAATCTGTGATGTCATAGCAACCAGTGAAGATAACTAGAAAACTACCAATCTGTAATTTCAGAATGTGTAGAAAAGGGAAGAACCTTGGCCTGTAGCTATTGATACTTGGCCTGAATTATTGCTTCAATGTTGGATGAGGATCAGTTCCTAGGTGAAGGGCCTGTTTCCTTTGCTATTGATACTTGGCATGTTGCTACATGATTTTCTTCATGATCTTGGCTTGTTACAATTCATGACCTTCTAGCAATATGTGATATGTGATTGACAACCTGTTAATTTCTAGCAAATCTTGTCTTGTTACAATCCATGACTTTCTAGCAACCTGTGATATGTGATTGACAACCATGTTAGTTTCTAGCAAATGTGAGTGTCTAGCACATCTGACATCCTAGCAATATGTGAAAACACACTTGAAATACCTAATACTTGCCTCAATAGATGCTTTAGTGCTGGATGGATGGATGTGCTTGTCTTCAGTTTCTGTAATTTCCAATCTGGTAGAAACACACGAATCTGGGAGTGGTTAATGGTGGAGACTCGAGAGCAACACCTTTTGTTGTTGTTGCTCTTGATAGCTTAGGGGAGAAGAAGATACATGCAACTGACAGAGTGATACATCTGGCGAAAACGCATCTGACAGAGGGCCTGTTTGGCACAGCTTAGCTTCACAAAGCAAGCTGTTTTTTGACATGACAGCTTCACCATCAACTTTCTTAATTAAGCTGAGCTGCTTTTATAATTGTGTTTGGTAAAGCAGCTTCACCACCAGCTTCACCACCAACTGGGCAGGAACTGAGCTCACGCATCAGCACGTTCAGCCAGGTGCCCATCAACACACTCACGTTCAACAGACTCACTTGCCCGCATGCACCCATGGCATGGACAGCCTAGACTGGTTAGTTAACTATGCATCATCATCTAGCTTGCCGGCCTGCAGGCCATGGATCGAGCACAAGAAAGAGCAAGAACTGCTGGAAAATGGAACACTGACCAGAAGAGCTGCCCCCGTAGCTCATGGTGTCGATCAATCGATCTCCGGCTCTCCGCCGCCGCCGCTGGTGCCTAGCTAGAGATCAAGCACCACCACCACTGCAAGCTAGCTCTACTATACAAGATCGATCGAACGAGACACCGGCCGGCGAGATGGGAGACGACGACGGACTGCCACTGCTGCACGCACGGGTTCCCGCGGCGGACGGACGGCTTGGTGCAGAAGGATGCGGAGGAGGAGGAGGGTGGCGGATCGGAAGCTAGCGGTGAAGAAGAAGTCGACGGGCTGGACGGAGTTTCGCTCCTTGTCGACACACGCGGTCGTCGTCGATGGCCGCCTCGCCTTGGCGCGTCGTCGGTGAGGGCCGCAGCTAGCACCGTCGCAGCAAGCACGCCACGCATTTCGGGTTGTTCAGCGGCCCGCGCCGGGCCGGCAGGTGGGGACTAGGCGCGCCGAGAGCGGCGCGGATAGGGCGGCGGCGGCGCAGCGGTGGGAGCGGAGGGCTGCGGCAGCGGTTCGCGAGGGACTGGCCGTGGCGGATCCAAGGGCGGGGAGCAGCGGATCGGGGCGGATCCCGGGCGGGAGGAGCTCGGCCGACGGCGGCGCCGCTACGACGCGGGGAGAGGAGCGAGGACTACGGGGTTCTCCATGGCAATATCTTTGTAATTTCGGGGTAAAGCGAGGGGCATTATGGACTTTTATAAGAGAGCGAGCGGGAGGGAGCTGTGATTTGGCAGCTTCACGCCGCTTCCGTCCTTCTCTCAACGCAAAAACCGGGGAGCTGACGAGGGAGCTGTCCAGGGAGCTGCCCGTTTGGCGGACGAAGCTATGAAGCCGCTCGTGAAGCCGCTTCGGCGAGTGGTACCAAACGGGCCCAGAGTGTATGTGCATGTCGGAGTTATTACCGAGGAAGAATCCTTCCTCGGTTTGGATGGCATGCATCTGACAGAAAGAAAAACGCGGCGCGCGCCGCTGCGAGTCTCCCCTCGCCTGGCTGTTTTTCTAATAATGGAAAGTATTCCTGAAATAGGCTGTGCAGTTCGATGGAGGAAATCCTGCGCGCGCAGGCTGTAGTCGCGTCCTAGATTCAATAGATGTTTTGTCAGATCTGTTTTCCAGTTTCTATACCGTTTTCTAACTTGTGATTAACTAGCATGGGTTTAATCAGCAGCATTGCTCTGTGACTGTCAGGAACTCCCTACTGAATAAATAGTGCTGATCGACCTCTGGTTTGGCTGTGCATTTTTCAGACTAACAAGGCAGGGAACAAGATCTCGTGGGAAATGTCTGAGAAAGAAGAGATATTTGGAGTCGTTTGCATCATTGGTAATGGATTGACAGACTGAAATATCCAAAAGCTAGGTCTGTACAATCTTATCTTAACATATAAATCCCTGGCCGGGAACCATTTGCAGAGACCAGCGGAAGTCCTCCAACCGCAAGAAAGATGTCCGCCGTTTGGTTCCTACACCGCCATCGAGAGGCTATGCTGTGGTTGGTGCCAGTTGGGTGAGATGCAACGCAGCACTGGCCAGTGGCCACAGCGTGAATCAGTAAGGGTGCGTTTGGTTCCCTTCTCGTTTTTCGTGGCCTGCATCTCCCTGTCATGTGCTCTCTCCGGCCCGGGCTCGAGCATGCAGAGTGTCATTGTTTGGTTGCGGGACATCGAGCTAGGCTAGAGAGAGCGGACGTTTGGTTCCAGATGCGAGATAAAGTCGCATAAGATAAAAATATTAAAAAATTATGATTATAATTTTTATTTTGTGTAAATACAATTTTAAAGGACTTATTTTATCTAATCATGTCTTAATTATCCATAAAATACATTAATATCACTTAATATTTACTAATTATACACTAATACATCATTAGTGGGAGAAAACCGCACCCGGCCGAGGCACGCATCCCCGAAACGCCTTGAGAATCGGCCAAGCTTCGGGGATGCAAGCAAGAGGGAAAAATGCATCTCGGGGGCTCGAGGGAGGGCGGTGCGGCAACCAAACGCCGCCTGGCCTGCATCCCATGGGCTGGCCGGGACGTAAACTTGGCGAACCAAACGCACCCTAAGAAGCTGCTGCATGGAGCGCTGATGAGGCACCTGCAGCAGGTCGTGGTTAATTGACTCGATCGGGGACGTGCTATCATCAGTTGGAGATGGGAGGGGCTAGAGCAGCTGAAGATCGTGCTAGTGTTGGTATGTGGCGTGGAGAAGGATGTCGATGCGCCACCGCTGAATCCTGTGTGTAACTGTTTGTATGGTTAGCCGGTGCCTTATATAGAAGGCATTATTAGATGAAAAACAAAGATGGGAGTGACGGCTCCATTTGTAACGTGAACATGGAATTGTCGCTGATAACAACGGGTCCCACATGTACAAGTAGCAGATGGATGGACGCATCCGCCATATCGATCACTGCTATTGTATCGTGTGTAGCTTGTGAATTGTGTTATGGTTGTTTGGAAAATATGACAAACGAAGCAATGGTTACGCCAATTGAGTTAAGACGCCTCTTCTACATTGCACGTACAGATCGATGTAGTTTTGCGTGCCGTGCAGCACCAGCCGTAAGCAGTTTAGGGGGTGTTTGGATTCTTAGTTAGGTGACTAAACTTTAGTCACCAGACTAAAATATAAAAGTTGGGGGTACTCTGAATTCTCAATTTTAGTCACCTCTGTTTGGAAGCAAATTGAATAAAACAGGGGTGACTAAAGTTTTAGTCACTCAATCCAAACAGGCCCTTAGACCTTTCGTGACAAGACCTTGTGCTGCTATTTTAGTTCTTTTTTGAACGTAGCTGCTATTTCAGTTCTCGTGCATACGTAGTATGAGTTAAAAGGGACTATTGGTGTGTGCTTCACGCCATGTCTTCTCTTATTTGTAGGTGTGGCCATGGAATGGAAGGCCGATCGAGGGCAAACAAGGAAGACGGAACGTGCTTGCTGCTTATTAGATCAATTGCTTGTTCTAGAATGCTTAACGTGCATTGCTTTCATATGCTGCCAACCGGTTAGCATATATAAATGACAGGCACCGAAAATAAAGTTTGTTCGGTTATTAGTAGACGTGCATTGATCGACTTGCACGTTGATCTGATCGGGGACGGTATGGCTGCCGGCCGGATCCAGAGCTCTTGCATCGATCGGCATCTATGGGTTTGGGTGCTTGTTGCATTGTAGTGATCGATCATCCGTAGGCGAGCACGAACGTAACATTCGTGGCCGCGAGTACTCAACGCATGCAGGCCATGGAGCAGGTTTACGGCCGGCACGGGGAAACGATGATCATATATGAGCGGGTTCCGGTCGATCGACGCGGTGCCCGTGTACCGGCTGGCCGCGAGCTCAAGAACTCCTACGGAGATGACTGGGGGATTCCTGTTCCTGCCGCGCCCCGACACCAGAGCTCAGGGACGGGGGACGGCGGCTCCTACCCCAACATCGGCATCTGATCGCGCCGTCCATCTCTGGTCTGGTCTCCAGACAGATACTCTACTTACTGTCTGTCTGTCTAGTAGTATGTACTGCGTACTGAGATTTCGTCAGGACCGGA